>JAPWTK010000794.1:87500-160922 GCA_029963805.1 Aromia moschata | reverse complement strand
CGAGATGGGCCCAGAGTAAATATGGCTGAAGAGTCAATTATATTACATCCAATGGTTGCTTACAAAGTCTGTGATTACATATCAGGAAGACCGCGACACCAATTCTAAGGGTTTATTCAAGTGTAAATATTTGATCTTTAGTTTGAATTCCAGTGTTGGGTTTTATTAGTCACGAGGTTCTGACTGATGTTCTTTTCCGTTGTCTTTGGTGTGATTTTTCTTGTGACCAAATGAAAGATCTTTAAAATTTAACCCAAAACAAAAAACCTAATAAATACATTAATATTCTGTGATAGTCTGGTACAACTAAGGTAGTCTGTGGTTAGAACACAGGATATGTAATAATATTGACACTGTGCAGAGAGGCGTGGTTTCGCCTTTTTGTACAATCGCGATCACGGTGGCCGAAGGGTAAACTACGCTGTGGCATGTCATTGTCATATAGTTTACGTAGAAAAAATTATGTTTTCAGTTTATATTTTTAAAAAGACTTTGTAACGTAATATTAACAAAGTGCTATTAATTTCTACAAATATCGCGCATCAATTCCGTAAACAACTTGAAGTTTGCAGTGCCTGTTATGGGTGATAACCAGCTTTTAAAGCTTAAAACCTAACCTACAAGATGAGCCACAAAAATTCATATGGTGATGTGTGTTATGTGATAAATTCGAAAAATCGAGCAAGAACCACAAGTAATGTCAAGTACTACTTTTTCTTCTAAACCCGAATAAATTGTGTCAACGATAAAAATGGATTAGATCGGATAGAATCGATAAAATCGTCTTCAAAAAGATTTCCGAAAACCGGTCTCCAAAATAATATTTGTCCCGATGGATGACATCTTTATGAAACCATAACGTCAATTTCAGTACGTTTTATCGATTTGAATCATGTCACACCATCTATACATTTCAAACTATGAGTTTTTCATAAAGATATTTATCATATTTACCGTTAGTAAGGGCTATAAAGTAGTATTTGCTAATAATTTTTTTAAAACAACAGAAACTGCGAAATCTTGGTGTAAGGCTACGGCCACACGGGCGGTAGTTCACGCTGCGTTTTTTCACGCCAGCGTGAGTCCCGCATAGTAGGCCACTGCAGCAGTTTTTCACGCACCTGAAATCCAGTTCTATCCTGGCCACACACGCCGGTTTCAGTCCTTTGTGTGCCTGGGGTTATCTGGTTTGTAAAAATAAACCAAATTAAATTTAATAAAAACGCAGTTGTTGCATTTTTTAGCGCAGTTATCGTTCATCGTTTACGTCGTCGCCGGCACAGAAAAATGCTGGATTCATCCAGTATTGACTAATCGACCATCAAAGGGAAAATTCGTACATCCTCCTAGAACACCCGGAGAAATTTTTGAATACTATGGATATCAATTTCCTCCTTTCAACTGCTTTTATCTAAAGTTAAGGGCGATATATCCAAACAAACTACAACGAGGAGTTGCGTCAATGCAAAAGATAAAAACTTGCCTTAACACGAAGCCTAATATCATAAATACTGTCCAGCTCTAGGACGAAATAGTGACAAGTAATAATAAACAAATAACGGCAATTGACGGAGCGTGCTTTTTCGCACGTGTGGCCACCGTGAAATAACGTTGAAAAATGAAACCAGCCCTATACTTCGGCGGCTGACCTTGAAGACGCGCCTTCGGGCGGGAGTCCTCTCCGCATCTGGCCTGCTTGACTTGCAATAGTAGGGTCTATTTCTATGGCGTTTTTTCATAACGAAACGCAGCGTGAAATCCCGCCCGTGTGGCCGTAGCCTCCAACCAATTAAAAACCACAGCACGTATTTACGAACACCGCCGTTATGGCGCCACCTCAGTCCCTTGCACGGTCTCTATAGTAACAAGATAAGCGTTACGCTCCCGGTGGTCGCTCAACAAACTAACGACTGGGACATCGTTTATTCAAACTTCCCTTTGAGTGCCATTGTGTTTTGAAAGTTTTCCAGTTTATATTTGTGTTGTATTCATTAAAATTTATTATATTAGCGTTATTTGTGAGTATTATAATTATAATCAATCACTATTGTTGTGTACCTCGCTGTTTGTCCTGGATTAAGAGGGATCCCCAATTAACCTTTCATATATTTCTTGAGTAAGAAAAGCATCAAGTTTGCCTTATAAAAAATTTGGTCAAAGGAGTATAGACAAGCGCAAGGCTTGTATATTAAAACTGAGGATAGTAAGCCAGTCAGTAAATGTTTGAGAGTCTGTTCCCTTCTTTTTGTTGAGGAGGATTCCTTTTATCGATGTAAGTTTTAGTATTTTTAAGGTTATTGTACATATATTTATCATTTTCGGTTCAGCTAAGGATTTTAAAGCGAAAGATACTGAAAAACATTGCAGTACCTTTAAATTCATGAAGTCAGCTATTACCTGCATCATATTATATATTTTATATAATAAATGCCTGCATTCAGAACATGTTCACCCTCATAAACACACTTTTGAATTTACAGTGCCATCTAAATATTCCATATATTTCAAGCATACTCAATCTATTGTCTGCCATTCTACTTAAAACTGTTTCCTTTCACTAAAATATTAAACAATTTTGTAAAAAAACACGTGTATACCTTGAAGTATTTATTAAAACTTTTAAAAATTAAACCGATCCAACCTAAAAATGTCTTCCATGATATCTTCTATCAGTCTAAAATTCAAAAGAAAATCACTACACTTATGCCAGCAACTGTAAACAGTAAACCTAGATCACAATAAGTGTTTTAGGTAGTAAATAATCAAATACTATACATAAATAATAAATTAAAGCGGCAACTTGAATATCAAACACATTAACAGCAATGTAAAAACAAACGGCTAATGTCCCAAACGTTAGTTCGCATTTTCCGCACTGGCGCTGGCATCTTAAATTCTGACGCCTATACGATACGGAAATTATAAATATCGGTGTCTATTATTTGTTGTTCTGCGGTTTGAACACCTGTTTTGTGTATCAAACACCATGTTTATGAATTAGTGAACTAAATATGATTTCAAAATATATTTTGGAAATATTGAGTCTGATAGCAAGCGATAAATTCGTAAGATCAAGTGCTATTTTACTTACGTTATTCGTTATAGTATTTGGAATTTTCGTAGGGTTAAGAAAATAATATTGTTTAACCTAAAGCCAATTATTTGTGAAGTTGTAAGCTTATTACATTTATTTTAGTTTTTACCGGCAATTATTTCATATACTTGTTATATATTAGGATATGCAACTGCCTGGTTTGTTATTAAATACCCAAAGAAAGTCGCAGATTGTTTGCAGAGATTGATTAGCTTTTATCATGGTCGCATATCTTCAGTGAGGAAAACTTTAAGACATTCATGCAGTATTTGTGATGATTTGTCATGCAAAAAGATATCAACACACAATAAGTGTGACTCCTTGGAAACATTTACAGATAAGTAAGGATCTCAATGCGTCTTTGGAACAGGTAATTTATTTTTTCTACAATAATTGCTTGTAAATATCTGTACGATTAGGAAAATTCTCTTAATTTGTATATGAAATTTTGAAATGCTACAATTTCATAAATACTGTTATTTTATTATCTAAGAAATGTGTCTAAACTTTTAGTTTTATGATAAAATAATAGAGAATTTTATAATATCATGGTATGGACAGTTTACCGAAGACCGAGATTTTTGTGAATGAACTTCAAGTTACTGTTTTCGCTTTGCCAGTGCAAGTGTTATTAATCGCATATTGGAGCTAGATGTTGCGAATATTATAACTAATAAATTAGTTCCTTGTGCCATAAAACATGTTGATGATTACATGTACATACAACAGATAGCAAAGTTGAAAAATGCAAGGTTCAATGACATTGTTGTTGAATACTTAGGCAAACGTTTACATGCTGCAACCACGAATAGAAAGAATGAACTCACATATTTACAGAACTTAGTGTCACCTTTGTTGTGTCACATGTTGCCAGAGAGTTATTTAAAATGCAGGTAATTTTTTTCTTTATTGAAATAAAGTTATTAACATGTTCGCTGTGGTATGGAGTACATACATTAGTGCAACAAAGTAGCACTTTATTATAAGAAATATAAAAAAATGTTTTATACAAAAGTTGTGAGATACTAAAAGCCATACAATATAATAATATTTTCAGATATAAAGGATGTTTTATGTGAGGCTACCATTACATCACTTTGATATTCTAAATAGGACATAGAAGGTGTGGCTATTAAATACCCGAACTGCTGCCATAACACTTTTTAATCGTTACCAATTACAGTAGCAATTTTTTCGCTTTCAATGTACTCCCCATTGGCCATCTCTACACCGCTCCATACGACTTTTCCATTGTTGAAAGCAGTGCTGGAAGTCCGCTTCTGTCAGCTGGTTCAGAGCAAATATTCATTCTTGATTCCTTTTGCTCGGGAGTGAGGAGTTTTGGTACCATATTTGCGCAAACCTTGCGCTTGTTGAACGATTCATGCAAAATCTGGCGAACACATTGTTTGTCGATTCTTGTTATATCAGCAAGCCCTCGGATCATTAGACGACTGATCTTCACGGATTAATTTACCTATTTTTTTCAATATTTTCTGTTTTTGTCGTTGAGAGCCGTCCGGGGCACTGGATCGTCTTGTCGTTCACATTCCTCTTTAAACCATTTAAACCATTCATTAACTTGTGTGCGGGATAAACATTCTGGTAGCAGCATTAGTTCGGTTATTTAATAGCTACACCTCTTATATATTGTTACATCAGTCTGTTGTGCTGAAAAAGCTCTATATTTTCTCATCTATCCTAAATGGAACACCCTGTATTTTATTTGCCTGTTGAGTCTATTTTTTTATTCCTCTTTTTAGGAACATTTTGTTTCCCAAAATTAAAATGACCATAACTTTTTGAAAAAAAATATTTTGTAACAAATCGAAAAACCTCTCCTTATATTTGTTTCTAGATTATGAAAACAAATTTACTGCAAATATTCCACAGAGCGTTTCTGAGATCCCAGGGTGCTCGTTTTTTTTAAAAAATTTCGCAAGCTTTGTTGACGGTTTTTTCACTATAAATCCTTTCTGTAAGAGGTGTATAGTCATCACCTAAAAAGTGAAGTGGGTCCCATGCGTCGTTTTCAAGATATGGCTAACTGAAATATCACCAACCGCCACTGGGTATAGGGGTATACCTACTTAACTTTTGAAGAGGAGGAAAAATAGATGCAACAGGCAAGTAAAGTACAGGATGTTCCATTTGGTTAAATTGATATTTCTTAAAAAAAAAAGTTCCCTATATAAGAAACTAACATTTTTTGCCTACGAAAACATAGGACAAAGTTTGGACAATCCACGAATAAAATTTTGTATCCTAAAGTATGTATGAAGGCTAAAATTACAAATTTTGTATAAAACATTTTTTGTATTTGGTATAATACAGGCGGTATGATACTTTGTCGCACTAATGGTCCACCCTGTATGTCCCTTATAAGACTTTCTTGTGGTATAGTGCAATTATACACAAAACATCTCTAGCGAACAAGGGGATTGTTATATAATGCTATACTTCATGTGATATGGGCCACATAGGTCTGGTATCGCCTCTATGGGAAAGAAGCCGATGCACGGGCGATATATGTCCTGTAGCCATCCTCAAAGATTTCGCATATTAATAGCCATAGCGAACGTATTTAATAAAATGAAAATGAGATAAATTGTTTTGACAAGGAACTTAGTTCTATAATAATGTGTATAACATATATATATTTTTTTAAGGAATTTCTCAGTTATAATGAGAGAAATTCTAGCAGGATGGGTTTTTCTGCCTTTGATGGATGTACTTGCTGATCCCAATGTTATAAATTCACTGGTCATTTTGGCAATAACGTATAAGTCTAAGAAATATAGCAAGACTGAGCAGAATGTGGATAATGTAGAATTTTTTGGAACACTATGCAATGGCTCCTAATAAAATATCACCTTTTGCCACAAACTTGAATAAAATAAAGAACAACACTGACTTACTCTATGCTTTCATGCAATTTCTCAAAAAACAAGAACATGTAAATTTGTTGCAATTTTGCTTAGACGTGGGTAAGTTTTCCACAAATACCTATGTATGTAGATGTAGGTATTTGTTTATTTGGTGTATTCTACTGTTGCAGATGATTTCAACACAAAACTTCTAACACCTGATTTATCAAAGAAACAACTAGAAGGACTGCATTCTGAAGCTATGAAATTATATAAAGATTACTTAGATAAACAGAGTTTCAATTTCATTGGTTGTCCAGTTACTATTTCAGATGATTTTAACATTGCTGTTAAAGATATCTCTAGCGTACTCAGTTTAACAAAACTGTCAAAAATATTATACAAAGCTTATGAACATACATTTAACATATTGGAGAATGTATGGTTGCCGCAATTCTTTCACAGCAATGAGGTTAGTCTATTACTGTCACCGTTTTCACTTCTAGTAAATGTTTTTCTTAGTTTTACAGCTATATATGTGGATCTAAAGTTGTACCTTACTATAATAAACCAAATAGGTGAGTATTGATACTGATGCTTAAACCAATATGTATATACTAATATACGAATACACTCATATAACTAATTCTTACTAATTTACTAACTCATAGATCAGCTTTGGTAAATTTTGGTTCTCCAGTTAAAGACAGGTAATGTTATTTTTTAATATTCGTTAATAAAAATATACACATTAGAGGCCTGCACGAATAAGTAAAAATGTAATCGATTAATAATCGCCGATTACCTAAGACAGTGATGCAAGGATGTAATTGTGAAGACAGCATCGTGGGGATTGTGGCATCGCATTAGTAATTGCATTGTTAGGTTAAATACTGGGGTATTGAACCTAACAGTTCCTTGGTAACAATCTTTTTACCCAAATAAATGCATATTGTAGACATTATATAGACATCCAAAAAAAACCATCAAAGTTGGCCAAGAAAAAAAGGACGTATTTCTATTCTTATTCGAATTTATAACCTTATTTACTTGTCAAAACTGTCACATCTAATGACAGCTATTGTTTATTTTACAAATTGTGACAGTCACTTGTCAAAAGTTTGACATAACCGAAAAGCTTAGACATAACCGAAAAGCTTAGACATGACCGCTATTTCTATCTCTCTCGGTCATAGCCAGAGTTGATGACGTTTTTTTTGGATGTCTATAATTTTCAGTTCACCTACATATTATGCTCTAAATTTAGAATTTACTTCATGATGATGCTGGTTTATTTGTATTTATTTCCTAAATAATAACGATGTTGATTATTGATCGTAACAATGCCACGATTCCGATTAATACTTATGTACACGATTATATGATTCGAAATAAGCATAGTTGTAATCATCAAATAGTATTTGTACCTATATTCGCACAATTCCTTAGTTACTCATGCAGGTTTTTGATATATATATATGTATACAGTATGTGTAAAGCCGATGCTAGTTATGAAAAAGGATAAACAAAAGTGAAACGACATGAGACGCAACCATCTTTACTCATCGAAAGTAGTGGGAAAATAAGACCGGCCCTTCACCACCTATCGCTAGTCAATACGAATCAACACGTAAGTGTATTTGAAAAGAAGGGATAATATTAGGGATAATATTGTTTTAGTTTAAAATTTTGTTGTTACGCATGCGTGAACATCCATTAGTAAGCACAATAGCAGAAAATAAATAGCTAAAAAAAACTATAATAGCTAAGCAATCTGATCTCTTATGATTTCTAAATATTTATTATAAAATAAAGTGTAGGCACACGTTCGACACCGAAACCAGAGTAGCGGCAGAGTCCTCTCTCACGTGACCGAAGGTATCCCAACCCTTCTTCTACACAGCACGGCGATGCTCATCGCCCGCCGGGACAAAATGCCTGGCTGTATGAATAAGATTGTGCGTAATATTATGGATACCTAGTGTTTTTAGAAAGTGTTGGCCTATTTGGAAGCACATGTTAGCAAATGAATCTTGTAATTTACGTTCAGAATTGCTATACGACATTCCGATATTTTTCTTCGCGTGAATAAAACTTTCTAATAATTTTTTTTAACAAGGTTACTGTTTACTTCAAGTACACTTCTCGCTCTGTCTAGCGGCAGGTGGTGAGAGGTCGATTATTATCTCACTACCTTCTATGCGTATGCGGTTGCTTCTGATCTGTCATCTCACACTGTTTGTCCTTTTTCAAAACTGGCCGATGGTCTGCATGCATTATATTTGGTTGCATTTAATATAGACTGTTTCTTGGTTTATATTAAATGCAGCTGTATTATCTTTTCAATTCATTTTTAATTAATACATTCACTATCATGTTCTTAAATTGTCCAAATTGCATAAATAGTCTTAAATTGTTCATCATTTTATTTTAAAAAATAACTGGTGTTATTCCGTTAGTGAATCATTTAAATTTTCTTTTACTACCTATTAGTGACATTAACTATAAAACAATTTTGTTCCAGAACAAAAAGTATTATGATTCTTCCAATCAAGGGACCGTAGCGAGAATAAGCAATAGTTTAGTTAAAATTAAAGGCGTCTTGAAGACGACACAACCTATTGAAGGTGCATTTTTTCCTCTGGAGGCACAGAATGTTGAGGATGTTATTGTGGATGATATTTTATTGGCAGAGTGTAAAAATGTCTTTCGAGATCTCAGTACATGGAATGTGTCAGTTCCGTCCTACCAAGTTAGTAGATTGCAATTTTTAACTGATTTTTAATATAGTGGTTTACTTTTAGGCAAGTCCTACGAATAAAGTAATATATTTCTGTGTTAATGTAGAAAGGTTAGATGTGTTATCTGAAAATAGTAAAAAGAACTGGGTCGTTTTAAGAAAGGATCAAGATTTTTATACTTTAAAGGCTAAATTGGTAGAATTTCATGGAGAAAATGAAATATGTGATTCTCCACTTCCTTCTCGAAAGTAAGTTAATATCATATTCACTCTTGAGGCTGTTGATGTTAACAGATAGCAAAATAGTGGGTAGGTGTAGTGGCTAGCGGTAATCTTTTTGGACAGTGGTTTCTTTGACATATCGACCACGCCTACTTTTCCAAAAGTGGGCGTGGCCATGGATCAATATCGCCTGCTGAGAACAATAGTGGTGAAACTTAAAAAAAGGCAATTTTGAGTTAAGTGCACTAAAGGACTTCAAAATGGGTCCTCTTTCATGTGCAATAGAGGCGAAATGTCATTTCGCTTCTTTCCTGCTGATAGCGGTAGATACGCCTTGATAGATGAGGAGAAATGGTTGCAACGATGTGTGCGATAGAGACGAAACTCACTTTGTCTGACACATTTTTTTAGAATGTAACACAAAGTATAATAATTATCTAGGTACTATGTAAGGTTTTACATTTTACTCCACCTTTTAAGACAATCCGTTTTGTTATATTGGATCTATTCAGATATTAAAAATAACTGATTCAGTAATAAAGACAAAAAAATAAGATGTAAAAGTTAGGGTTTTTGTGAAAAAATTAAGATGTCCTTTAAGGACAAAAATGTTAATACTGTTCTCCACAAAGATTATATTTGTCATTCATACATTGTAGAGCTGCTCTAACAGATGCTTTACTGAAGTGTTCACGATTTTGATTACATTGGTTCCTACATTTTGACAAGTTAGGATTGAAACGAAAAAAATTCTACTTTGAGTAAAAAGATTTTATAAGAGTAATTTCAGTTCCTGTGAAAAAAAAAAACAATGTGAGACTGTTTAAAGTTGGTAATAAAGGACCTGTTCCTTCTAGAAGTCTTTAAAGGTTTAAAAATCCGTAGCCAAGTTATATATATATAATATATAATATTAATTTGTTTTATTGTATTTCTTTTATTTTGAATGAAACAGATTATGTTGGTCTGTTATTGTGTATTTAAGTCACACCAAACCCTTCAAAAATGATCTAAACATTGATGCAATAGCGGCGAAACTATGAAAAAAAAATAAAAAAAAATGAATTTTGTATTTGAAAACTGTACTACTAGTTACAGCAAAGGAAATGAAGCACACATTAAAAAGAAAACAATCTACAATGTGTACCTAATGAACCGTAATAGGAGTTTGAAGTTTTGGCAAAACTTGAAGCGCGAATATCTCAGAACCCCTTTTTTTGAGTTTTGCCACTATTGTTCTCAGCAGGCGATACACCTACCCATGGGTGTGGACAAAAACGACATCTACTCACTGTTTTATTATCAGTTAACATAAATGGAAGCAGTCTGTACCAGACCACTTAAGAGATTGCAATTTACCAAGCAATTTATTTAGGGCTGGCTCTTCTATCGATACAAGAATGTTTAAGTATGAGGAGTTCATGAAAAAACTCCTCCAGAAACCTATGTTACGAGGAAGTGACTTACTTTACTCTTTTCTAACTACCGAGGAAGACTTCTCAGTGTTTATAGCTACAAATGCACCAAATATCCAGGATATTGGTAACATTTGTCAGTCAGTTGCCTATAAATTAAGAAAAGAGAAAGGACAACATTTGGATTCATTTATGACATCTTTTCTTAATTCTACTGGGAGGTCTCGGAATGAGTGGGTATTCCAATTATATGTTTTTTCTTTTAATTTGGAAATTAAATGTTTTAGCAAAGTTGATTTGGCAGAAGTTGGTGAAGAATTTGATATGGTAATTTCCAGCCCAAGTAAACGTATTCCATTTCCCAAAACATATCGAAACCATATTTTTAATGATAATTTTGGCGTGCAATACAAATCCTTAAAGGCTACTACGGGTGGTGGATCATTTAATCCAGATGGATTTACAGAAAGCATTTTCTATTTATGTAAGTTTGATAATCGAATATTCAGGAATTAAATAAATTTTACTTGTGGTGGTTTGTTGTGTACATACATGTTTTCTGAAAGAAATCAAGTTATTTAGGTGAACCTCTGGGTGATTCCTTTTGAAATCGGCAATCGATTGGCATCGATATCACCGGTTCTGTTCATACTTTCTGAAAAGTTTTCAATACCGATTTAGTGGACGTGTGCCAAGCAGTTCGGAGAGGAACCATTCTGTCATGATGCCGAGTCTCAAAAAACAGCAATATCTCCACCAGTTGTGCAGATATCAATAAAAACAAAAAATATTTAGAAACAGGACGAAATTTCGCTTCGATCTAGGTCGGGAAGTTAGGTTATGTTTGGAAATATTTCAAATAAAATAGATAAAATTAAAAGCTATGGTCCCCAATGTCTACGACAGTTCGATGAAATTTGGCAAACTTGGATGTGCTTTCCAAAAATATATGTTCCTTGGTTTTCGTCATATTTTGTCTACAGTATCTTTAAATATAGTATAATCATTCCTGAAAATTTCTAGTTACACATCAGAATTTTTCCGGAGATATAAAGTAACACATGGCAGTGTACCGTAACCGCGCTATTATTATTAAATATTATTAACAACCGCAATGTTATTAACATATTTAGTGTTTTTTTATTATAAACGAATTGATCTTCTGTATTAGTGTTATCATTTTTACTTGAATTATTTGATGGCCCTCTTTTTGTTTCAGTGAAACATGTATTTAATCTTCGAAATGGATTTTTAAAAGTGTATGTCACATTGTGTAGCATTGCAAGTCAAATAATTCATCTGGTTTGTCATATTTTTATCGAAGCAAGTTGAAATCAAGCCTTTGTCATTCTAACCTGGCATTTTTAGTTAGATATTTGCAAGGTAAGTACGCCCGATTCTTTTGTAACGTTTAGATATATGTACGTACATTTGTAGAAATCGTGTTTAATCCACATATATCCCCTACTAAAGAAGAATTAGAACTACGCAAACAAAAGGCATTCACCGAATTGGAGCGGTCTGTCCCTCCTTTAATTACCAAAGTTTTAGGTAATGGTGTGAAAGATGGACTTAAAACTCTGTTAGAAATTCTCCAAAATCCCCACTGCAATAAGCAGGTAAGAAAATAGTTGTTTTTGCGTTATATTTCTGGTAATCACTTTTTTTTTTTATAGCTGGCATATAATTTGTTGGATATCATTTTAATAGAAATATATCCGTCTTTAGAAACGAATGAAGAATAAAGCACAATGTAACTTATGAATAAGTGTAACTGAACTGTGATATGTTATTGTATTTGTAATGTTTCGACTTTAATGGAAAATGAGATTATAATGAAATTAATATGCCGTGCAAAAGTAGGACACTCCAAAATACTATGTTATATGATGATAGCAAAGACTTTCTTTAATAAATACTAGATCTGATCTTAGTGTAAAGTGTTTGATAATGCTTGATTTTTTTTTTGTTTTATTGTAAAACGCAATAAACCTCAAACTGAATTCTTATTTTATCAGCTTATAATAATTAATTATAATCGGATTAACTCATTATCAGTTGTATTAACAACATTATGAAAAATATATGAAAGTTTGGGTTTCTTAACCAAATTTTCATTAACTGTAATGTAATACGAGTTTTATATAAATATTGCAATCATTTTCCATGGGAAAATTTGCATAAAATTAAATTTGGTGCCGTTACAAAATTTCTTTAATCAAACTGAACATTTTTATTCTACAATGTTATGTGCTACATTAAAAACAATATTGTAGGGACATATCTAAAGTATCACTCTTGTCATTACACTAAAGATTGTACAGAAAGAGTTGGTTTGTAGTCCCCAGAATTTGTCAAACATTATTGCATAATGCCCTCACATTTGGCCTGTATGGTATGCAGCCAGTTGCAGCTGCTTGCATTAGATTGCGCATCACAAAAGAATTGTTTGCCTCATAAGCAAGCTATATTCTCCAATCGAAGGTAGCCCTCAACTTTTTTAAGGGTAAGGTAGCTCTTACTCATTCATAATGAATTCATGAACTGTTAATTGTACTTATTTAGTTCATATTATTTATTAAATATAATTATAAGGGTTGGCCAATCGTGCCGCAATACAGCGGTGTAGTATAGGAGGTAACGACGGGCCACGGCGCGTGGCCGAGCACCTTAGACGTCTTCTGGTTTCAGTCGTTTCATCCGATAGTCTGGCAGACCCTAGCATTATTATTAGTGTGCTCGAGGTGTTTATGTCGTCGGTGTCGGTATTCGTTAACAATAACATGTCACACGTGCAAACATCTAAAAAACTGCCAATTTGTTACCAAAATGAATAAATTCATCGGCGCGACCGTACTTAATGTGTAGGAGTCTGTAAGGAAAAACTGCTGTGTAGGGACAAACGCGATTGTAGCCGTCACATAAATAGTGTGAAACAAAAATAAAAGAGGGTATGCTCTTGAGGACTCAGTTTATGTTCGACTTACTTCTAATGCTAAGTGGCTGTGAAGTACACCATAAAGATGTTTCAGAAATGCAGTTACCAGGTCGCATAATGTCACGCAACTATCTACCAACTGTACGAAGTGATTTAAAAGTGGATTAAAAAAATGCCCGGCTGTGGTTATGTATGGATGAAACAACAGTCTGTAAAAATCATTCTATTTTAAATGCTATAGTACGTATACTGGACCCTCGAAAATATAGACGCCCCACTGTCATAGAGTACATGTATGGTTATAAAATGTGAATATACTGCTTTTGTTACTATATTTAATATAAGTTCCTTTTTTTGTATTACTTGTATGTGTACATGATGTGTACGATCATGTCCCTCGGCACAATTCGGCCAACTCTACTTAATTATTAAATATGTATACAGTGTGGGAATTTCTACATCTTTAATGTTTTTCTTTAGCTGTCCATGTTGTATTGTTGACATGTTCCAACTGTGGAACATTAGTTGCAAGCGTCACGGACGGCTCAAGCTAAGTCACCGTGTTCCATACCTGTAAATTTTTATAATACTGTATTGTCCTTCTTTTGTTTCACCTAGCCTTTCCTAGGTTATATTATTATTAACAGCATCTGACGTTGCCAATTTAATCTTAAAAAAAACCTTTTGAGAAAGTTGATTTACGACCATTCAGGTTTTTATAATTAATTTATTAATTAGTTAAAGTCTTAAACCGATTTGATTCAAATAAATTCTCAATGAGGGTAGGCTTGAGGGTAGGTTGAGAAGCATTTATAATACATATTAACTAACGACCTGCCCCGGCTTCGCACAGAAAAAAATGTGTTTATTTACGACATCACATTAGAAACCTCTAAAATTATCAGTGTTTCTCTACTATATTATGCATGTATTATACATATAAACCTTCCCTCTTGAATCACTCTATCTGTTAAAAAAAACCGTATCAAAATCCGTTGCGTAGTTTTAAAGATCTAAGCTTACATAGGGACAGACAGACAGCGGAAAGCGACTTTGTTTTATACTATGTTATGATTACATATTTATAATATTTACCACAAATCTTTTCTCATTGACACTTATTTTTGAAGTGGTAGGTTAGAAAACGGACAATATGTTTATTTAATTAATCAGTGCATATAAGAGTTCTGTGAATAGTTTTCTAACCTTGTATCCACTTACACACATCTCATTAATTAACACGTTAACTGCCAACTACGAGATATCTCTCTCGTAGGTTGTTTACTTGTCTAGGACACTACGAGTTATCTCGTCCCTTCATTACTTGGCATATTTGTGCATAAGTTTATTCAAAAAAAAAAAAGTGTACAAGGAAATAAATTGTATTATATGAATCATATTCACATTTTCACATAGAGAAACATTTTTTAAGCTTTTTGATTATTAATATGTACTGTTATCAACGTTTTTAATAATATAACATGATTAAATCAAATTGGCTCTAGACCGGAATCGTGAAAAATTCCGTGGCAGTCAACGTGTTAAATTCATGTTTGTGTTGACAAATTTCGTGAAACTTTATCAGTAAGCCCTAAACCAGGGAGGAAAAAACACCTAATGTATCATAGATTTTAAGCCTCTAATGGAAAACTCACCCAATGAGAAACTGTCACAAGTTCAGATGAACATGCCACACTATAGTAAAAAAAGATCTGCAGTTATATACTTATAAAATTCAAGCAGTTCACTAACTCACGCCTTTAGATTTTAGAGAAAAGTGGTTTTTGGAAAACTTAAACAGCGTTGACATCCTCTGTAAGGCTCATATGACATTGCATAATTATGTACCGAATTTTGTCCGAAATGCAAGGCGACAACTGAAATCTGTTATTTTGTTGACTGTTTTAATGGAATAAGAACACAAGAAATAATTATACGTGTCATAAGAGCCTAAGTGTCTTTTCTGGTGACGCCTGGTTTCTTTCAGGATACTTAAATCATTGATTAGAAAGGGTTTTAACTTAAATAAACAAGACATGAGGACATGGTCTATAGAGTCTCCATGAATTTGTGGAAACTCCTTTACATCTCCAAAAAATTGGTGTTTGGCTAGTGTTTCTGAGGTGAATCGTCACACAAATATTTTTTAACCGAACCGTATGATGAACTTCTGCAAGGGTATTTTCAGCAAAATAATGCTACAGTACCTACATATTTGTACCACTCATCAAATAATTGCTTATTTGGAAAAAAATTTTGACATCCAATTGGTAGATTGAAGAACTTTATGACACCATTAGAGATGTTTGTGTTAACATAACCTCCCAACAATCGGAAAATGCATTTGTGCATTCAAAATGAAAGACATCCTCTAAGAATAAATAGTTTTGGTATTATTTTGTGTTTCTTTTACATATATTTTTGTCACAATCCAGATTAAACAACTGTACTGTGCTGCCAAGTGTCACTGCTGATTTGTCATTAGAAATTAGACATTGCCAACTTCATAATAAAATTACTCTACTGTAATTGCGAATTTATTTGACGCCATGGTATGTGGCGAGCAAGTATACAATTGGAAATATACCAAACATCTTGGGCCACCGACTTTATATTTTTATTTTTTTTTTTTAATTTCAAGTAACCAAAAATAAGTTTTACATTGTACTTTATACTTTTATATTTCTTGTAGAATTGTTTTTATTTCTATACAAGTACCTATGCGGATTTGATCGTTTGCTTCCGAGATTCTATCGCCACCACTTGCTAATTATAATTGTTGGTTTTTAATAAAAAAAAATCCTCGCGTCAAATAACAAAAACCGAAAGCTACACTGGACGAACTAATTTATGATTATTACAAGCAATATGTGAAACTAAAACTGTTTAAAAAATTTAATGGTATTATTTTGGAAGTAAAAATTCTACAATATTATATAATAAAAATAACATATATAAATAAATAAAATGTAAAAATATATTTATATCGTAATAATATTATAAATATCACATATAAGACATTATAAAATTACTTATACCTATACATTTTACGAGCATTTCCAATTTTATACACATATCCAACGTCTATTGAATACATTTTTGCGTTGCATAAATTATCATTTAAAAAAGTATATAATAGTAACAAATGTTTGTTTATACATTAATTATCCTCAGATAATTTTATAAAGTGGGTAACCCCTATATACATTTCTTAAGTCAATAAATATAGCTAATAGTGTATTCGATGTGTATGTCAATTCATTACCGATTTCAAAACAGCTACATGAAATGAAGCTTTTGCAGTCATTTAAGAGCATCTATTATTGTATGACAAGACTTAGACATAACGACCATTATACACGGTAGCACCTTGCAAGTTTCAGTGCATAACTAAAGACAGCTTTTACAGAAAATTGAGTGTATAACAAGTCACATATATTTTGGTGTTATATATTTTTTTACAAATCCAGATCATGTTACAAATGGACTTTATAACTAAAATTTCATGCCCTATGCATGAAAAATAGTATAAACAAAGTGATACCAATATGGCAGCTCTGCCAGAAACATACTTGAAATTTACCCTGAAATACTTCACTACACTCTACTACAGGCCACAGTCTCAAGAGTGCTTTTGTTTTCAATCATAAATAAATCATCTCCAGCAAATCATAAATTAAACATCACATTTTATCGATCCCGCACATCTGGAAGTTCGAGTTAATCTTGTGAAATGGCCTTCATTGTAGTCCATTTTGTTTTCTTTTTTGATTTTTCTTGTTTTGAGTTCAGGTCGGGGAATTTTACTAATAGATGCTCTTAATATACAAAATAGAACCTCTGATGTAACACAGCCATTGTATTATTATTTCAACTCCTAAACGATAATTTTAAAATAGAGAGAGCCATCGAGTACAAAATAATCTGTTTGAGATTCAAAGATAATAATCACTTCTGGACGGACATACAACAAACTACTAATAATTTGAGTTGTTCTCTAACTAAAAGCTCAAGCAACTCTTCAATATCAAAATTCGTGTTGCTAGATAGTCGAAAATTAATCATATGGATATAAATAATGAAAAAAAAGGTATTCTACTTTTACTAATTTTCCATCTGAGGAGAAATGATAAATGAGAAATTAATAACACCATTATTTGTACAAAATAAGTTACAAAATGCAAATTGTAAGTTAGTAAAATTTGTTACACGAACATGTGACTAATTTTGTACAATTATAGTTTTTACTAAAACAATGGTGATCATGAATACATAAATAACATAACAGCCCTAAGATTTTTATGAAAATAATAGTATTCTATTTAGCATTCCTTTTTAATCGCCAATAAATGTATTATGTATTGATTGGTGTCTGAACCAAATGGTACTTTGTGCAATATGCACTGATTTTGGCCCCTATTTTGCTAGATCTCAGTAAATGCATGCTGAAAAATTCTGTTACACACAGCATCCATATTCTTGCCATAGGGCACAAATCTCTGATTAAAACATGGGAAGATCGCCACATACTTCCAATCCCAGAGGAACATTCTATGGGAATTATCAGGTGACATTGTTAAGTTTGCACAAAGTTCTATTTGGTTCTAACCCTAATTTTGACATTTGGCAAAACCAAACAAGATTTTAAGATAATCAATTGGATGCCACGTTGGATCTTAAGAATAAAGGTTTTATATTAAAATAATAATTATCAGTACAGGAAATTCGTGCTAGAACATTTTCACTTACATCCTTAAAACGTTTTCTGTACAATAATTAATGTTCGGTCACGGTAAATGTGCACTTCTCTACAATTTGACTAAAACTTTGCTTTCCGATAGCAGTAGTAACTAACTGTATACTTTTAAATAACTGATCCGAGGACATGTCATCTGGCAGATGTGTGAGAAACTGTGCTCCATGTAAAAAGTCCATGTTCATCAAAATGTCTTGGTTTAAGTGTAGAATTCCTGTAAAGTGATAATTTCGTGATATACAGTACTACAGTGTATGACTAAGTTTAGCACCCAATAAAAAAACACTCAGTAGATATTTGATCTTTATTTATGTATTTAATTTTTTTTTATTTAACTGTCTTTGGATTTTCGGAGGAGATAAATATTATTTATAAAATATCGATCAAATTTGGTACATGGTATTTTGATGGGTTTTAAAAAACCTGGTAATATTATTTTTTTGGTAAAAAAATGCCTAATACCACTTTTTGAAAAAACAACCCCTTCAAAAAATAGTAGTAGGCCAGGCTTTGTGGCACCAATAAAATGATAAGATTTAAATGACCACCCTTAAGGGCACTAATTGAAAAAAATTGGCTTGTGGAAGTTGCACATCCTTCATACATTTCCAGGGGTGTTAACCTGAAAAACGGGACACACTGTATAGAGGTGAAAAATACGAGTGTGCAACTTGAAAGTCAACATTACATCCTGTACTATCAGATTTCATAGTACACTCGAACCCCTTTTAAGTCACCTTCGCTTAATTCACATCCCCTCTTATTTCACCACGTTTTCCCCCTATTATGTCACGAAACCGTCCCTCTTAAGTCGCCGCCTGTAAAAATTTTAGAACTACGTTTGGAAATTGGATTTTCACATGAATACAATTTTTATTGAAAAAAATAATTGTGTAATACATTAAATATGGACATCTAACCTTTAAAATAGGTTAGGTGTCTTTTAAAATATTTAACCTTTAAAATATTCATTCAAGTGGAAAATTGAACAGTGTCACGCACGACTGGGTATACTTACGTTGATTGTTTCGTTAAGTTGGCTCATTTTTCGTTATAACAAGTGCTGTGGTATATCTCTAAATATTTCTTTTTGCAGCTAAAACACGAAAATGTTGAGGTTATGATCGCGAGTTAAGAGACTAAATTTCGCGACTTAAGCGAGACGATGATGCACGGATTTGGTGACTTAAGAGGGGTTCGAGTGTAGTTACAAATTCCTATTGAATTCTCTAGAATAGTTTGATGTGAGGTTTGTTCTGTTCTTCAGGTGTTCTGTCCTGCAGGGAATGGTGTATACTGTTTTTATGCATAATGTTTTACTTCTATGTTATCTAAACAACGGCGTAGCCAAAGGGTCAAGTAAACCAAAATACTCGGGGGAATGCGGTTGCCGTTGCCTGTAGTGACCTTTTTTTTTTTTTTTTTTTTGGCTTTTTTTGTTTAATCTGCAGCGATGGCCCCCCCTCAAAAGGGTCAAGTAAACACCAAAATACTCGGGGGCTTTCGGTTGCCGTTGCCGTTGCCTCTACTGACCTTTTTTTTTTTGGCTTTTTTGTTTCATCTGCATTGAGCGCTCCCCCCCCCCCCAAAGATAACTACTGGCTACGCCCTTGTATCCCTTTGCCTCCTAGGTCTCACAATTGTGACTTCCGTATTTATTGTACCCATAAGGGTCAAAATAACGTTAGACGCGATTGACAACCGAATCACACAATTGTTACGTTTGCCAGGAACATGCGCTAAGCAATTTTGCGGGTTATTTTTTCATTTAGTAATGCTTTGGTGACTGAGAGATGTGCAACGGTTCACGCCAACATGGCGGCTAAAAGTAAGTACGCTTTATTTTATATTTGTTCATCATTATTACAGTTCCTAATTACTTTGCATTAAAGATAGGATACTATAGATGATAATAAAAATTATCTCACACTTAAAATTAAAAAAATGTCTCTACACGCTCCCCTTGATTTCGATTATCACATTTGTGTATTCTGGGAGTGAAGGCGATAAGTCATAATAATTTACAACTATAATTAATATTTTGTTATAGGTAGACATATTGATTTAGAACATAATAAGAATAATCCTGAAGATATATTTGATTTGCTGAGTGAGATCGGCTCAGATTTGGACATTGATGAAGATCAAGATGAAGACGATGATAATGTGAATTCTTCAGTTTTATCTGATAATGACGTAGAAGCTAACGAAAGTATCTCATCAGAATCGGATAGCTGGGATAGTGAAGACGACATACCACTCTCACGATTTCAGAAGGCAACTTGGAAAAAAGGCACTCGTTTTCAGTCCATAGAAGATCCTGTAGATGACGACACGCCAAGCGATTGTGAGATTCTTTCACCATGGGAATACTTCAAGAAGTACTTGAATGATGACTTTTTTCAAATGGGGGCTGAATATACAGTTAGGTATTATATGCAACAAACAGGAAAGTCAGTAAAGATTTCATGTGAGGATATAAAAAAAATTTTTTGGACTGCATGCAATCATGGGTGCTACCAAGTTCCCCACGATTCACATGTACTGGAATGCAAACTATGCATTTCCTTTAATTGCTAATGTTATGCCTCGTGACAAGTTTTATTTACTAAGAGTTCATTTTCACGTCGTAGATAATCTGGCTGTTTCTGAAGAGATAAAGAAAGAAAACAAACTGTGGAAAGTTCAGCCAGTTATAGATTTAGTACGAAATAGATGCCTCCAAATAAATAGAATGTCAAATGCGTCATACTCAATTGACGAACAAATGATTCCATTTCTTGGAAGGTGTCCGGTGCGCCAATATGTAAAAAATAAACCGCGACCTGTTGGTTTAAAAAATTTTGTCCTAACTACTTCTACAGGAATTGTCCTTGATTTTGAAATATACCAAGGAACAACAACAAATTTAAGGAACAGGGAGCTAGGTTTAGGACCATCAGTTATCTTAAGATTAGTAGAAACTGTTCCTGAAGGAAGCTGCGTATTTTTTTGACAGATATTTTAGCACTGTTCCATTGATGGAAAAATTTATTGAAATTAACATTCATGGAACAGCGACCATAATGGCAAACCGAATCAAGGGTTGTGAATTCCAAAACGATAAAAACATGAATCGTGGGGATAGTGAGCAATTTTGTACGTAGTAATAAAAATATATGTGTCACCAAATGGATGGACACTAAGTCGGTGCTTATGATTTCTACAGCATATGGAACAGAACCGCAGTGTATGGTTCAAAGATGGGATAAAACGAGAAAAGAGAGAGTAGACGTATCCTGTCCGAAAGTTATAAAAGTATATAACCAGAAAATGGGGGGCGTGGATACTTGTGACCAGATGTTAGAATATTATAGATCTTTCTACAAAACCAAAAAGTGGCCCTTAAAAGTAATCTTACATCTGTTTGACCTAGCTATTGTTAATAGCTGGCAAGAATATAGGAAGGATCATGCAATGTCCAAAAGTAAATCAAGAAAAATGAAATTACTTGACTTTAGGTTGAAATTAGGCGAATATCTGATAAGTGGAACAAAAAAAACGTTCGCCTGAAGATGATGACAAGGAGAATGACGAGACGCTGCCAGGCAAAAAAAGAAACGACAAACTCCAATGCCATGTGAAGATAAAAGATATGATGGATTTGAACATTGGCCTGTTATGAATGATAAGTTAAAAGATCCCCTAAGTTGTAGGAATGTTGGCTGCGACCTGCGACAGTCGCTCACGAATACGTTGCATGAAGTGCAATGTCTATTTGTGCCTGAATAACTTAAGAAATTGTTTCTTAGCATTCCATAATAAATAACTTTATAAGTTTCTTATGTCTTTGGACTTTACTTTTTGCCAATAAATTTATAGTTTCACAATCGTGACTTTCACTGTTCGCTCCCAAAACCCACAATTGTGAACGTCCTGTAAGTCCTGTATTGAGTCCTGGGAAAGAAAATTATTATAACAGCAAACATTCTTATACATATAGAAGTCTTGAAATTGATGGTAGGGATCATATTCACAAAATTATTTTTTTCAGGAGTCAAAGGGGTATCTAAATAGGATTTATTGAAATGTTGATAAAGCATACATACAATAGGGCTAAAAAATGATTATACATTTATAAAAATATATCATTATACTTATACAGGGTGTCCCAGGTTTTTTGATCAGGAGGCTTTGTAGAATTGTGATTTTAAGTGAAAAAGTTGATATGAACATAGGTCCTAAAACGCTTACTTATCGACATACAAGGTGAAAATGTTTTTATTAGTATAAGTATTTTTCACAATATTGTCATGTACAATAAATGTTTCATATTTCCGTAGGGTGTCGTCTTTCGCTTTATTTCAAACGAATGTAACTTGCCAACTATGAGTGCAATAACATTGTCGTGTGCTCTATTGGTTGCTAATAGAGCATCTACACCCCTGCATCGTTTTTTCAGTCTGCTAGATAGCATTGTTCTCGTTTACAAACACTACTGACATTTCTATTGGGACAACCATTATACATGCCTATCGCCTGTGTCATTCAGAAACATCGACTATCTTCATTCCTTGAGCGTACGTTGCCACAACCAGTAGTCATTCTGCATTTCTTCTCGTTAAATATGAGCAATTTGGCCTGTACACATGTCTGTAGAAGGAAAATGATCGTTCCACATCTACTGAAGTTAAAGCTGCAAATTCAAAATAGTTCACATGGACAGAGAACGACACACCATGCACATTATTTTCACGAATTACGCACAGTTGTTTGTATCACTAACACTTGTTTGTTGTCACTAACATCAACACATTATTATTTTTTACATCTACAGAAGAATATGCATGTGTTACTACTATTTCTATATTTTGAGACATTGTTTGCCAAACCCGTTTACTATTAATATTGGGGGCAAATATCTGAAACACTTAAAATTCGTATCAGAACATTATGACTGCAAAAACGACCTTATTTTCTGCAAAAATCTGTTTCGTCCACTGTCAGCCACAGAAATTTATTGCTTGAATGATTTATTGAAATTTCCCATGACACTAATATGAATAACATCGATATGTCATTCTGTAAATATGTTTTACGGAATATATGGCCACTAGACATTGGAAAATCGGATACATATTTGGCAAACAAACGTCTAAAATGGATATTATCGACCACCTTCCATGAAAGGCTATATGTGCAGAACATTATGCACAAATCAAATCAAAATTTATTTTTTCTAACAGTACCAGTAATATTTTGATGATAGATATTTGAATCTAAATGTCTTTCACATTCTCGGCGTCTACGAAATTTATATCGACGATTGCAAGGAATACATAAAATATGTGATCCATCAATTGTAAAATCCGTTTCGTAATTTTCATGCCATTATTGCAAAAATCCACACAAAATAAGATATGTCAATATACTAGACAAACTCTAAAATAAATACATATATGGCGCAAAATATGGATGTACACTTACAATTAGTTAGTCACTCACGACACATAAAATTATTTTAAACTTGGCATTCTACCGTCCATCCGCTAGCATCGAGCTAACAACATACATGGAGTTGTCGCCTCAATGTATGGATAAATTGTATCTCGTTCGTTCCTGAACCAGCATGGGAGTGGCGTACTAGAGTCCCACGTGCGCGTTACTAGGCACGGTCAGTGGCGTACGTATGCACGGTCAGTGGCGTACGTATGCACGGGCAAGAAATACACGCGTATACAGTTTACAAGGCGCTTAAAAATATGGTTTATACTTTAATTACAATAGAGTGTATAGTGCCGACCCTGCGTTGTAGTACACTTTCTTGACCCTACTAATGATGTACTCAATTTTTTCCTGTTATTTTACATTAAGATTCTTATAAAATGTTAAAATGTTTATTTGAAAAAAATTAATATGTTTCCATTATATTTACCATACTATATGGTTAAAAAAATTAGTTTTAGTACTAGTTTTTTTACTTACCTAAAGCAGTACGAAAAATGAACTCGTATCCATCTCTAAGGAATATATCCCAAACGCGGCAGGCTACATCCAGCGGCATTGCTTTTGCGAAAATCGTGTAGATCCAATCAAGGAGGTATAAATCCGGTGTAAGTCCAGACTTCTCAAAATGCAAATACAACTTGGGTAAATTATAACTGAATACCTCGTTGTATGCACTGTAGTATGCTTGCATCTGGGTTTGATTCAACGTAAACGCAGACAAATGCAGTGGCTGATTCAGTAGATTAGCGAAGCAGATAAAAGCATCGAATTGCTCCATATTTAATATTAAAATTGCAGCTATGTACGACATCCCCTGTACGTAACCTACATCTGGCCTGTAACACACATAAGCTGCTAGCAGCGAGTGAAGCGTTTCTGAGTATGGACCACCCTCTTGAAATATACAAAGGTGGGGAAAGGTCCTCGATATATCTAATTGAATCACGTCCATGCTACTTTCCGGATCAATATCAGCATCGGACTTGGGTGGTTCTGGGCTATTTAATCTATTTTGAGCACGACAAAGGCATATTTCGTATAGCTGTGGTGTCACATTCAGTTCATTTCCTATGGCTAACCGCCAGACCTTTCCTCTAACACTGGAAGGAAGACCTTGCCACCACAAATCTTGAGTTTTTTTGTTCCTTCGCCTAAAGCAACCAAAACTCTGCTTGTTTACAACATTCACAAAGAAGAGATTTGTGTATTCTTTGTAATATATACAGCAAAATATTAATACGAGAATAACTTTTACACTAGAAGTTAAATAAATGCTTAAATATTATTGTGATCCATAACGGTAAAACATTGGAATAAAATTTTTGGTAAAGTACACTAACTTTATCCAAATAAACTGGTAGTGTTATGGTAGTGCAATTAAATGGTAATTATGGTAGTGCAATTAAACAATAATTGTAAGATTGTCAGCAAGGGATAATTTAAATGTAGTCTTTCTGTTTTTACCGAAGTAGATTTTTAAGAATTTTGAAAAAATATGAAAATGGTAATTATTTTTATTAATTATTGGTAATTTTGTTTAATTAAGTATTGGTACTAATTATTGGTCTTTTATCACTTCTTTCATTGTTATTACAAGTTATAGTATAGTAAAGCAGGCAGATCCAGGCGGCGGGCCATCTCAACGGGCCATATCTCAACGTAAATAACAGGGTAAGTTTAACACATCTCTTTACAAATTGCAACAGTTTATTGTTTTCATGAATTTTGTTTTTGCACATACAAGTAGTAAGTAGTATGACGCGTATGGTAATGGCCCGCCGCCAGGATCTGCCGGCTTTACTTATTAGTAATGTAACACTAACTTGTTTCTATACAAAATAATAAAAAAGCAAAACATAAAGCAAAAGGATAAAGTATGTCTGTGGGAATAGTATAATTGGAACAACACATTTAAAAAAGTTAAATACAGTACAGTATCTTTCATAAAATGCGCATCATATGGAAAAAATTTGCTGCATTAACAACATCTTTGAAATTCAGCTTTAGGGCTAACATATCTTCACATGTTCAAAATAAGCTCAAATGAGGGTAAAAATTGCTCAAAATGGGCCTATTTCAAAAAGTTTTATTCAGAAAAGTTGCCTATTTCCATACTTACACAAGTAGATATGCCAAATTTGAACCCGCTATTAGAATATTTGTATTTTGTCATTTACCACACCACTAACAAAATATTGATTAAAATAGGGCTTACAGTGGCGGAAAAATGTCTGCGTACACCAAGGGTTTCATAGTATTAAGGTCAACAATTTGTTACACCCAATAAATTCGCACTCGGTAATTCCCCGGTGGTTAACACGCAATATCTACTATTGTGAAAACCGGTTTTCAAATAGGTGAACGCTATGTGGCGAGGGTAGCCGAGTCCGACTGAAAATAGTGCAAATACTGATTGGAAAAAGTCTGCGTACATAGCGATAACACTGCGCATCTGCCACACATTTCAAGGTTATGCAGTATGTGACTCGTATTTTTAAACAGTAGTTGACTAGTATTACGCAACGTTATATTGTGTTGAAATAATATTATTACCATTAACAGTTAACATTGTAAAATGGATAAAGGTAAAGAATTACCAGTGGAAATGCGTAAACTGATTATAAAACTGTGGAATGAAGGAAAAACGATGCGTGAAATCGGAACTATAATCGGTAAATCGCATACAACTATACAAAAGAGTGATCAACAATTTTCTCGAGCGTGGTCATGTAAGAAGCAAGCCCAGATCTGGTCGACCGAAGGTGTTATCTGATCGAGAAGAACGATCTGTTGTACAAAAAGTGAAAAAAGATCCTACTCTAAGTGCTCCAAAACTCAAAGCTATGATATGTGAAAACTTGCACAAAGATATTTCTTCAAGGACTGTTCAGAATATTCTCACAAGAGCTGGATATCGAGGATTTGTAGCTAGAAAAAAGCCCTTCATATCTAAAGTGAATCGGCAGAAACGTCTTGGATTTGCTAAAGAACACTTAAGCAAGCCACAAGAGTTCTGGAAAAAAGTCATATTTACAGATGAAAGTAAATATAACATTTGGGGCTCGGATGGAAGAAAACGAGTGTGGAGGAAAAAAAATACTGAACTGGAGACCATAAATTTAAGTGCAACTGTGAAACATGGGGGTGGCGGTGTAATGGACGAATTACATTTTATTGAATCCAGAATGGACCAGTTTGTTTACCTTGATATATTAAATCAAAAAATTACGTGCTTCCGCACAAAAATTAGGACTGGGGCAAAACTTTATATTTCAGCACGACTGCGATCCCAAGCATTCAGGGAGAATTGTTAAAGAATGGCTGCTCTATCATGTACCGCAACAACTTCATACGCCCCCACAGTCCCCCGTCCTTAACCCTATAGAGCATTTGCGGGAGGTCCTGGAACGACGTATTCGCCAACATGAAATTACCTCAAAGTCTGTCTTGAAGCAGAAGCTGGTGGAGGAATGGGAAAAAATTACTGCGGCAGATACTTCTAAATTAGTAAATTCCATGCATACGAGAGGTCGTCACTCACAAGGTGGGTCCTACACGTTATTAGTGTTTGTGTAAATCGTCAAGCGTTTGCCGTTATCATTTTTTTGTACGCAGACTTTTTTCGTGTCAAATATGTATCCCTAATAAATATTATTACGTATTTTTCATACAAATAGATGCTTGTAATGCTGAAATATATGCAGTCTTACCATACCTGTTATTGTATCTCTACAAGCATTCAGATGACCCATACTCATGGGAGCATGCAATATTTAAGCAATTCATTCATAAACTGAAGTTTGTACGCAGACTTTTTTTCGCCACTGTATTAAAGAAAAAAAATAATGTTTCAAAATCCCATTATGTTTGATGGAGTTATATAGTAACATAATATAAATTATCGCACGGGGGAAAGTCCCAGGGTTGAGACACTCGCGGATGTTCATTGGTGAACCATCCTGGAACAAGTCAAAAGACTTCATAAAACTGGGTAGAAACCAGCTGAGATGGATAGTAGGACTGTTTACGGGACACTGTCCACTCATGCGACATCTTACGACAATCGGGGTGAAAAATGATCCCGATTGCAGAAGGTGTGGAGAGGAGGAAGAAACCTCCCTCCACATATTATGAGAATGCCCGGCGCTGGCAGCTGCCAGGTATTCGAACTTTGGGGCTATAACAATAGAACCAAAAGAAGTGACAGACGCTCCATTAGAAACTGTCCTTAAATTTCTTAAGGAAACAGGACTAATGGAATGACTAGACTATGGGGGCACAATAAGCATCGCTTAAGTGCACAGGGCATGTACCTACCCCATACGCAATCAATCAATCAATCAACATAATATAATTAATATATTACTGTAGAACCCCGATTATCTGTGCTCCACGGGACCGGAGGAGGCACGGATAATCCGAACATTTATTTCTTACATACGAGCCCAGAATCATGTGAAACAAAGACTTCATATTATGGATACAACTATTATCATTTATTCGCAATTTGTACGATAAATAATATAATAAACGATATGATAAATAATGTAATAAAGGATAATTGTCATTTCCATAGCATGAAGTCTTTGTTTTCGAAATCTCACCAAACATAACATTGGGCCAAACGATATGATTCTGGGCTCGTATGTATGTATACATAATAAAAAGACAACAGAAAAAAATCTCATGAAATTGCATAAAAAACAGAATTCTACATACGTAAACTTTTACACTAAATAAGAAAAATAAAAACTCTAGATAGGTAGGTTAACTTGCATTTACATAAAACGGATATGTATTTTAGGTAGCTATGCATTTGAATAAAAGTCTGTCACTTTGGTCTGTGTCAAAATTCGTCGATCGTTTCCGTCGAGTAATTTACGGTAACGCTATTTCGATAAAACTTCAAAAATGCAATTTCAATAATGGGAAATTATGGCACGGATAATCCGCAGCCCGTATAACCCGCGCACGGATAACCGGGGTTCTACTGTATTATAGTTATATTAGGATATTATAATTTAATTGAAATTAATTTTAATGATAATAAACTAAACTCGGCAAGAATATAGCAGTTCAACATTCAACTTTGCATAAAACAAACAGAAACAGAAGCTCTTATAATATATATTTATTAATTAAATAATATATATTTTGTAATAAATGGTGGTGTGGTAAATCTTCTGAACTAAAGTATTAGGATGGTTTTGTAGATATTAAAAAGAAGAAAAAAAACAAATGTACTAATTCAGATTTGTCATGCTTATGTAAAATTTAGAAAGAAGCAACCTTTCTTAGTAAAAGTTTTTGAAATCGTAACAAACAGACTAAAGTTAGTTACCAGGAGAACAGCAAAATAAGTTTATAAAAAAAAAGTCCTTAATAATATTTCTTCCCATGTGATGCCCACTTGTGAAGGACACTGTATATCACGCGATAATATTTAAAACCATCCACAATTTGTAAACTACACCAAGTATATGGTGTTCAACAATGCATTAAATTATGATTTGTTGCGTCAACATGTTTGTATTATAGAGGCAGCAGGATTCCTCTCTCTGTAGCTCTTTGAAGGATATTCTCATATGCATGATAATTATTTCAGTTATATAACATTTTTTTTTGGTAATATGAATAAAAATAATAATTGAGATATGGAACATAAATTAAGGATAATAATTTTTAGTGTTCATATGGTTGAGTAACAATAATTGTAACATTGTCAGCAAGGGATAATTTCAATTTACTTTTTCTGTTTCTACTGAAGTAGTTTTTGAAAAATTTTTGAAAAATATGAAAATGATATTTATTTTTTAAGTGTTTTATTACTTCTTTCACTATTATTGTAAGTAATAGTATTACTTATTACTTGTTGTTTATATAAACAAATAAAACATTACATTCTTGTAAGACTAAATTGCTAGATAGCAATAAGTCAATACAATTATTTTTGTATTTAAATTATGCATGTGCTACACTAAAATTTAGTTTTAGTTTACAAACGATGAGAATTATCGTTGTAGCTCTTTGTATATGCTTTATTACTGTAAACTTTTTATTAATAATATAATTATAATAGTATGAGGCCTTATAGCCGTCTAATGAAAATCAACTTACATTCCTTCCCAATTTGGCAGGACTTGGTGCATAAAATGTTTTGTAGCAGCAGCTTGTTGTTCTTCAAGTTGCAATTGTAATTTCTGTTGTTTCTGCCTTGCCACAGAGTTTTGAGCTTCCTTTTTCTTGGCAGCTGCTAATATAGCCTTATACTCATCTCGATGTCGCTGTTCTTCCTCTAATGTTTTCGCTGGCAAATTCGATGGCCTAAATAGATACTTCCTTTAAGAATAGTAGGATAACAATTATTAAATTAAATTACCTTTCATGTTGTATTAACGCAGAAGAACTAGCTATTACATGAATAGGAGAAGTGGACACGTCATTATCTGAATGTTTACTAAATAGTTTCCAAACCCTACCACCTGTACTATTTAAATCATGCGAACCCGACTTCCAGGAAAATACATTTCTAAAACAAAAAAAAAACATTGTGTGTTTTTATTTACATTGTCTAAGATGTAATCAATAATATACGCTAAGGTTTACATGGAACTTACTTTGAAAAAAAGTTGGTTAAACTTTTCTTTCTTGGCTGCGAACAAGAAATTTCAAAACTAGATAAAGATCTGTCATCCGTTCCTAATAAACTGCCAGAGGGGAAGGGTCGCTTAATCCACTTAATGTTGAAACTGTACTAGAAAATGAACCTGCTTCTGTACGTCTATGGCCAGATTTCTTTAAGCAAGTATTCACTTCACTTTGCGAGATACTTTCTTTGAGAGGTTCACCTAATGAGTCATCTAACAAAACTTCACTTGGCGTATTTTCTACCGGCTTCTCTATTAAATGTAACTGTTTTGTAACTGGGCTATAAGCTAATGATATGTTTTGAAGAGCTTCATTTAGAGTAAATTTATTTTTGATGTTGCTCTTTTTTAAGGTATCACAATCTAAAGAATTTACATGAGTATTATGTGTATTTGGTGTATTCTTTATCGGTGAGTCACTGGCGTCATCTCTGGAATCATCACTTTTTAATTTATCACATCGTTCAGGCCAAGTCTTAAACCATAAGTCGCACAAGGGTGGTGATTGGGAAGGGCTGTTAGAACTTTTACAATGCGTTAATAATGTGCTACGAATATCACAATTGTCCGTGCGATCCAATTTACCATTCAATTCGTTATTTTCATCTAAACACTCTGGTAAACTTTGGCTTCGTGCATTATCATGATTTCTAGTGGAAAATATATATTTATAGCCAGATCTTTTTTTCACCCAAGGAACAAATTTTAAAACCATTACTGTTTCTAATTAACGGTTGTTTATTTTCCAAAGACTGGCGTTTTATTCTACCAATTAATAAATCTGTTACTTTTTCAGTATTCTCATCCTGTGGGCAGCTACTTACAGCACCAAAACTTTTCATTTCTTACAGATATTAGACACTCTACTCACTAATATTTAATTATTTGCATGTGTTTACACTTAAAATTATAAATAAATAAATAATTAAAGCCTAATAATTATAAAATAACACCAACAAAACAAACGCCGCCATTTTGCGTACTGTTTTGTTGACAAGTTCACAAGCTGCTGACAGTACATAACACAGATTGCGAAGGAGGAGAAGGTCAATATTTAATCACAGAGTTAAGGGACACAGAAATGTTGTGTTTCTTTGGTTTTAACTTAAAAGGATGACATCACTTGCTGCCAGGATGCTACACTATAAATTAGTATTCTAGTTGTTTTTTTGTTGGATAATCAATTCGTTAATGTGAACATATTTCCTGTCTCTCATGAATAATCTGTTTCAGTTAACAGTTATCAACAGATGGCATATTCAGGGAGATTCTTGAAACTGAAATTTTTTTCAGCAAAAAATATATGAAGCCAAAGATATGAGGGTCATTCAAATATAAACCGAATTTCTTTTGTCAAAGTCAATAGCGGTGCCGAAAGGCCTGGCTGCTTATTCATCTTTCAGATACCTAACGCCCATCTCAATTTAATTCAGTTAATGTTACAACTATGAGTGAGCAAGAAGTTCCGTTTTCCGGTGCGCAACGAATAGATATCGGGCTTTACAGTTCGCAATTTTTTTGCCGGCAAGAAAAATTGCAGCAATTTTTATTGCGCGCACGCGTATTTGTGTTTATTTGTTAAGAAATTGTCCAAACTGACACAAATACGCGTGCGCGCAATAAAATTGTTGCAATTTTTCTTGCCGGCAATAAAAATTGCGAACTGTAAAGCGGCCTTATAAAGTTTTTGAAAAGAAGCGGGCGGGCCTTTTGACACCACTACTGATTTTGACAAAAGAAATGTGGTTTATATTTGAACGACCCTCGTATATTCGACATTTCTATAGAGTCTTCAGTCAAATTCAGTCATAAGAAAAAAAACATTGAGCCTGTGCAATATGGTTGGCAGAAAATTAGTAACATTGGGCGCATTCAGGGACGCTCAGCCGCTGACCGCTATGTGTTAGTAGTTAGCCTTTTCTGACAGTCAGCTGCTTAACACTCCCTGAATCGTTTGTATGAGTTTCGCAAAGATCTAGAAAACGTAATATGTTCTATGGCATAGATAACTTTCATGAATCATGGATTCATAATTCCCTGCTGTGTTCTGTGCTTAAAGACACTTAAAGAACAAAGGTGCGTTTTCTTTTCCATAACTTTTGTTTAAAAACAAGCAATATTTTCTTTTCTATAACTCTTGTTTAAAAGTAGGTTAAAATTCAGTTGCTCACAGCACAGATAAAACGACAGAGAGAATCATGATAGAATTATTGTCAAGTCAGCATCTCAGCTATAATATTTTAGGCTAAGTAAATTGGTCAGCCGCTGAGATCAAAAAAAGTGTCAGCCACGTCCATTCAGGGAAGTAGCTAAGTTAGCTACTCAGCCGCTGACCGTCCCTGAATGCGCCCATTCTTTCACCAATTTTAAATACTGAGGTACCAGCTCCTTTCGATTATGCAACGCAATTCTTGCAAATCCTGCAGTTGTAAAGTGGGTTGCGGACCGCCGTGTAACATATAGCCGTATCAAAGTTGGACTCTCTTCTTTTATCTATTGGACCATATTGGTTTCTTTATGTATTGGACTGCCTCACATTCTTCAACCATAATAATTATTATGTATCAATTGTTATTAAGTTAAGGGGGTCGTCTACCCAAACGGCTTAAAAAAATAGTTTTTTTTTCATATCTTTTTCTAACGTTCATACTTTAGAGAATGTGCTTCCTGATATATTTTTTGAAATTTAAAAATCTGTAATAAAAGTTACGAAGCCGAAAAAAGGTGGCGTGTCGCCAATGCGGCTCGGAGCCATAGATAAAAGAAGAGATCTGAGACAACCAAAACTGAAGATTTAAAATATTATCGTTTTAAAACTAATAAAAAGTTATTTTTATAAAATATTTAAGTTTATTCTGTAAAAAAATCGCTTTCTTTGTCCTAATAAATCCTTTTAAGCCCAAAAACTATCGAAGTATCAAGGTATCAAGGAAAAATAATATAAAGAGTATCAAGGAAAAATAATTTAAAAAATGACCAATTACTCGCATCCAATTTTCACGTCCAAAAGCATTTTAAAGGCAGAGTGATTTCCTTTTTCCGACTGTTTTTCTGCTAATCTTTGTCTGCGAACACCAGCAGAATTTTCAAAATATAATATAAGCAACTTATCTTAATTAATTATAACACTAATATATAATATACAGGGTGGCCCAGGGGTCATGTACACCCCCAAAAAAGAGCTCCATTTTTTGTAGTAGGAATTTGAAATTTTACATACGTAAATGAATCGTTGAAGCTCAACTTTTAACCTATAGGGTGGATATTTCCCTATTTCCGCCCTAACCGGAAGTGATATCAACTTTATTTTTTCAAATGGCAACCACCATTTTTTTTATGCGATTCGGCTAGAGTATCGGATTCTTTATCTGTCTATTTTTTAAACAGAAAAATCGGTTAAAAAATGGCAAAGATACGTACATTATTTATATTTTATGAAGACGGCTATGAATCAAATATTAAGGGCTTGCTTTTTTAACAAGTAAGCCATGGAATTTATAAAAAAAGGTACAATGGTACTATTGTTGTAAACTGAAGTTGGATCTAAAGTTTTTGTTATATTTTATAACTTATGTTTATGCAAAACTTTAGAAAACTTTTTTTCCTAAAAATAAAACGCCATTATTACATTTTTTCAAATGGCAATGTCCATTTTTTTATTTTATAAATTTGAAACACATAATGTCAACTTCACATACAGCATGTGAAAATTACGTCAGAACTTACAGACTAATAACTAATACGATTAAGCATAAATAATAAGAGCTGTGCAAAACAAAAGTTTGCGTCGAGTTTGACAGGTAACTGATTTAGTAATTTTTACAATCAGTAGACGCATTCGATGGCATACTAACTGGGGAACGTTTCAAACTTGTAATATCAAAAATGAATATTGCCATTTGCAAAAACGTAATATTGGCCCTTTCTTTTTTGGAAAATGAAATTTTCTAAGTTCTGCATAAAGATATAGGTATTCTGCGTAACTTTACATCCAAACTTTAATTTACAAGAGTACCATTGTACCCTTTTTTTGTAAATTTCATGGCTTACTTGTTAAAAAAGCAAGCGCTAATATTTGATTCATAGCCGCCTTCATAAAATATAAATAATGTACGTATCTTTGCCATTTTTTAACCGATTTTTCTGTTTAAAAAACAGACAGATAAAGAATCCAATACTCTAGCCGAATCGCATAAAAAAATGGTGGTTGCCCTTTGAAAAAATAAAGTTGATATCACTTCCGGTTAGGGCGGAAATAGGAAATATCCACCCTATAGGTTAAAAGTTGAGCTTCAATGATTCATTTACGTATGTAAAATTTCAAATTCCTACTACAAAAAAATGGAGCTCTTTTTGAGGGTGTACATGACCCATGGGCCACACTGTATATATACGATAATTATAAAAACACAAAATTAAATAAATTCCATTTCTACTTTTTTTTTTAAGATTTTTTTCAGTTATGAATGAACTTATTTGACTATAGATAATAGTTGTTTGCAGAAAAAAATGACAATATTTTATTCTAAATAAATGCCATTTTTATTATCTTAGTAATGATTTCAAATAGTAAAATGTTTAAAAAAAAAAACAAAAATTGGTCATTTTTTAACTTATTTTTTCTTGATGCTTTATAAGTTTTTGGGCTTAAAAGGATTTATTAGGACAAAGAAAACGATTTTTTTTACAGAATAAAATTAAATATTTTATCAAAATAACTTTCTATTAGTTTTAAAACGATAATATTTTAAATCTTCAGTTTTGGTTGTCTCAGACATAAAAAAAGCGTTTTTGCACTTTCAGTTACTTTTATCTCGGCTCTGAAGCACCGGGGAACTCTGTGCCTATGAGAACTCTTTTTCAGCATAACTTGAACTAACTTTTTCCAAAATTTCAGCAAATTTGACGGAAATTCAATTTCCATAAGATTTGTGCGGGGTTCTTTAATTTAAGTAACAAATTGTATTCAATCGATTCAGTGTCGATTCTATTCAATATTTCTACTTGAAAACTTTATAGAAGACTGACAATATGTTAGTAAACATATTGTGGAAAAAAAGACGATTGTGTATTTTCACGGTTCATCAGAAAAAAAAAGTTCCTCAAAAAAACGGCCATTACAGTAGATGACTCCCTTAAGCGAGTAAAATTAGATCATCTTTTAGAGGATAAAGCCTTTAGAGAAAATCTCTTAAAGAAAAAACGCACCGAAAGCTCTACCTCGTGGGTGGCGTTGAAATGAGAAGGAGTTCTAATCAGAAAATGATGTCTAGCACAGTTAAGTAATAGTAATTTTAGCTATTCCAGCAAGTCAGTGTATTGTCATTATTCGTGGTAGAAAATTATATGCAATATACAATTAGATCACAATATTGTAATTTACAGCTTAAATGACTTAATATATGAGTTAATAAGATATGTAATACACTTATTTTGTGTTTAGGTATAAGTATATTTGGATTAGTATGTTACATTTTCACGAACAATTTTTTTTTAAATTATGACGGATGCGCTAGTGTTAGTCGAATTTTCTTTTTTGGAATTAGATAATTTTATTAACATATGTATGTCCGAGGGTTCACAAATTCACTCTACCATATCATTCGTGAAACTAATATGGGGTCTAACTACTGTCCCCCAGCCTATTTCAATTGTAAATATGTTTACGACGCTTGCTCAAAATCAACAACCTGGCGCCATCTACCAATATTTACAGTTGAATATAAATGCAATATGGTGTTTTAGAAACTTAACGATCTACTCGTATAAAAAAAATCAAAGAAAAATATTTGAAATTCGAGAAATTATTAAGTTTTCTATGCTGGGGTCCAATGGCGCCTCTGTGTCACTTATGATATTAATTTGATGTGTGGTCTTTAAGGGTTAATCATCATTAATCGTCGGGATTTTTTTTGGGAAATATAAAATATATATTTTCCCATTAGCAATACGTAGCCATTAAAAAATATTTTCCTTAAGCACTGGGAAAACCACTATCTAATGAGTCAAAACATTCATATTCAGAGTTCGTGCCTACTCCTACATTAAATCTCATAATATCACGAATATTGTAAGACAGCGCAGAATTATGTGGCTCAAGAGTCTGAAGACCGAACCAGAAATAGAAAAAAAGAAATACGTTTTTACAGGCGATTGATTTACTAGAAACATAAAATGTATTTTTTTTTATAAATACATTTAGACAAAATGACCTACATAGAAAACCACCTACATAGCAAGTAATGTAAATAGCTGACTGTAAATGTTGGTTTAAAAAGTAAAAAGTAAAAAAAAAACTGGCTTTTCAGCACATACCTATTATTTACTGAGTCCATTTGGCAAAATATAAAACGGATCAAAGTCCAGTTGCATTAATTACCTTTTGATTAGAATTTTAGCAGGTAGATGCTTACTTAAAAAATCTATAATTCCTCTTTCAAGAATTAAAATTATTGTCTTAAGTGGTAGCCGAATTCACTAGAAGAAACGAACTCGGCCAAGACACTTCTCATTAGGAGATTTTTTTGTCTAAAACAAAAAAGCTAATTGGAAGAGGGTAAACCTCAACAAAAATGTGTGATCCTTTGTGAAAAAAAAATACATTACAGTGAATCTCATAAGCTTAATTTGTAGCGGGCAAAATATCAGATACATTTGAGGTCTATGTAAGAGAGTGAATTTTTCGCCAAATTGTTTGTTGATGTACATTCTCTTTTAATATAACGGTATTGGAAAACTAAAATAACACATATAACAATATGTGTTATTAACAATAAACAATAACACTTTATATACCGATTTTGTGAACTACAGTAGTGTCATTTAACAGTTTATATCGAGTGTTTCACTTAAGACTGTAGCACACCTAAAACGTTCATAGCTTTTAAGCAATTTAAACCAAATAGTTTCCAAAAACATATATCACTGAGATCTACTGGCGACAACAAAGTCATAGATATACCCCATCCAAATAAAATTTGAAACTCATATTTTTCTGAAAAATTCTGCACTTTTGATGAAAACATTGTAGTAACCTAACTCAAATGTTTAACTTATTAAAATCGAAATTTTGGTCGGAAAATATAGAACGAAAATTAAATAAACATATTCCATTGATTCTCAAAATGTTATCTTTTGATACTAAACTGACTTAAATCGATTAAGAATTACGTATGAGTCTTAACTGAAACACTCGGTTGAACGATACAGATCTGTAATTTAACCGCATTTTTTTTCAAACTCACTTGAGTTCGTCCTTGGTATTTGAAACATTGCAATCTGGGATCTGATCTGCAGTTATTTCAGTTGAACATTTTGAAAATTACTTAGAAGAAGTGGTGGCTAGTGAAATTTATAAATTTTGTATGTGAGGAGTTGTTACAAGGTCTAAATAATAGAAGACAAAACACAATATTGGAAAAAACTTGAATGATATTTGTAATTTTTTTTTCTTAATCTCTAGATAAATATAGTCTTTTATTTTTACGACTTTTTTCGAAAATTGAGGTCTGTTGTTTATTTCATGATAGCATCATTTCGTTTCTGATAAGGTATTATAAAAATAGCTAATCGTAGCTAAGGTATTATAAAAATAATAGGTGTAACTTAAATTTTAAACTTAAATTTTTATATTATTTTTTTTAAAAGTAAAAGTTTAGAGTAAATATTTTCTGGTGAGACAGACATTTTTTTTTGCAAGTTTCGTTTGGCGTTTGCTTTTTTGCTATTTAGTTCTAAAATCAGCGGCGGTTGGTGGAATTTGAAATTCTCGTGTTTTCGTAATTAAGCATGGAACCCACACCAAATTTTGCGGGGTTATTGCTAGACCCAAATGGAAAGCTAGCATAGCAAAAAAACTTCAAATGAAACTTTAAAAAATCTGCAGTGTTCCTAGAAAATCTTGAAAATGGCTTGCAAAATATTTGTGAAATAAACTGTCATATAAAGTCTGCATTTTTTCCTGATCGGTTAAGGAAAATTTTGACTTCGCCGTTAGTTTTTGCTGGAAAAATGATGCCAAATGACATGTAAGTGAGTTATCACGTGACCTTTTTTAAGTGCAAATTTAACATTTTTCAAAAAAAATTACAAAAAATTGTATTTTTGATTTTCGACCCACGTCCTAATTTTCAAGTAGACACTTGAAAAGTACAAATTTTATTTTATTGCATTTTTTTTTGTACTAGTCTTCTGGGTTTTCAAATTTTCCAGATTAGTACAACATTAATAATTATTATTCTTTTATACCTACCATACTCTTCAATGTATCTCTTCAATGTATTTTTATCACCAATTGTTCTAAATACTGCTTTTTAGAATAATAAAAAAAAACAGTATAGAGACCATTCCAACATTTAATTAATTAATGAAAAGTTGACATAAGTAAACATTTGACTTTACATATTTAGGTTTTTTATTAAGTAGATAGATACATAAACCGAATTATAAAACAGTTATAGTAGTTATCAGTTGCGTACATAAAATATAAGTTGACAAAAGGATTGTTTTTGGGGATGTCGGACAAATAATCCCTTTGTCAAATAAAACAGTTATGTTATTTGTATAAATTATGTTAACTTTATATCAACTTTTGACATAGTTTTTACTGGTGTTTTTGATTTTTCTAAAAACCAGTATTTAGAACAATATTTGGCGATAAAAATATATTGATAAGATAAGTTTGGTGTAAAGGAATAATTTGTAGTGATGTAATAAAATTTGAAAAATTCTGAAATGCTTAGTATACAGAAACATAAAAACAATTAAATTTGTACTATATATACTTAAAATTGGTACATGGGTAGAAAATCATAAAAGAAAAACCTTTTTCCCTTTTGCTTTTTTTTTGGCTTTTTTTCAAAATTTAAAAAAATAATGTCATAATTTTTTGAGAAAAATGTTTTTTACAGTAAAAAAAGTTACATGATTACTCAAGTGTATGTCATTTGGCATCATTCTTTAAGCAAAAACTAACAGCAAAATCCAAATGTTTCCGATTAGGAAATAATTTTCTGAGGGTGCTGCAGTCATTTGGAAACATTTTTTGCAAATATAGTTTGAAGTTTTTTTTGCTATCCTAGCCTTTCATTTGGGTCTAGTAATAACCCCTTGGTGTGGGTTCCATGCTTCCTTACGCAAATGCAGAATCTACCAACCGGCAGTCCGAAATATAAGAGGGCCCCATACTTCCTAATAAAAATAAGAGAATTTCAAATTCCATCAGTCAACGCTGCTGGAATGCGTTATGACTAAAAAGCTTTAATTTGACTTTTTTACAAAAATATGAATACTATTCCTAAATACGTAAATTTCAGAAATCATCGTTTTCACCCTGTATAATGTACATCGCATATGTGTGGACAATTTGTAGTAGGTATTTTGTAAATGCCATTCACCTAGGCGATATCACTGAAACATTAAACAAATCGTGTCGTGAGTAAACAAATTATATTATAGTTTTACAAAACTATTACAAAATCTCGAAATGTTGGTATGAAATAAAAAACTAAATAAAAACTCAAATTTTCTAACTTTTATAGTCTTGAAACTTCACAAAAGATAAGAATAAACATACGTCGTATTTACTTGATGATTTAGAAAAAATATATTTCGCATTTTACAATATTTTGGAGTGCTGCAGTTGTTTGAAAACATTTTTTGCTATACACAAAGGTACTATTACTATTCAAGCACTCCATTTCGGTCTAATAATAACCCCCTAAAATCTGGTGTGGAGCCCATGCTCCTTACGCAAATACGAGCATTCCAAATTCCACCAGCCGCCACTGCCTAAAACAAAATGTGGGTGTCATACTTCTTTATAAAAATACAAGAATTGCAAATTCCCTCAGTCACGGCTGCTGAAAAGCTTTACGGCTGAAAAGCGTTGATTTGATTTTTCGCAAATATGCATACAATACTTAAATGCATAAATTTCAGAAAATATGAGACAAATGTCATACAGTGTTGAACAGCCAAATGGAATAAATTCAGTAGCTCCATTATTATTTTTTTAGAAACTTCTGCGTCACGCAATTTCTAATTCTAAAATTAAATTTTGCGACGTAAAAATGTCATCCCTAAATTCAACCCCCCTTCAGGTAACAGCTACAACCCCTAAATTTGCAAATTGGAAGTAGGGGCTTGTGATACTTCATTTGAAAGGTCTTTTCATTCTCTATTAAAAACTGTTATGGTTTTAAATTCTATTTTATAAACTTTATTATTTAAATTTCATTTATTGTATCAAAAAAGATAAGTTTCTCCAGCGTAGGAAATTCATTACATTAAAATAAAACTTTTATAAGTAACACTATTTGTCAATTTTGGGTTCTGAAATATTAATAATAACAAAACATAAATATCTGTAATTGCCGACATTCCCTACTGTAAGATAAAAACTTACTAATAAATACGTACACAATTTTTTGCTTGACAATAGAACGACAAAATCGAGCAAGCAGCAAAAAAACAAACCTAAAAGAACTATGCCCAGTTTTTTATGAAACTTGGGCCATCGGAATGCAGATATGAAACCTGTCTAGGATTCTTGACAAAACTTTGTTAAATCAGTCCTATAGGTGCTGGAGCGCTCCAAAGTTTGCCCCTGTTTTCATAGATTTGTGTTGAGTTCTCTGCGTCCAGGGCATCTCCCCGTGGTGACGGCGGTAACGGATGGTACTAAATACATTGTTTTGCACTGTATTTAGTACAATTCATTATTCCGGCTACGCTCGACACCAAATAAATCCGTGCACCATCGGGGGAAGCCAGAGACATATTTATAATTCTGCAAAGCTTCGATGAGGAGCAAGAACCAGAAGCGTTTTAGAGCTCTCATTCATACGGGACGTCCAGGAGCGCATCAAAATCCCTATTTTTTTTACTCAGCAAACGTGCTCCTATCGATCGATATATAACTCGTCACTGCACTTTCCTGGCCCAAACTTGGCATAGTTCTTTAAGAAGTTGGCCATTATCAGCTTTAGTGAAATTACCTAGAAACGTGCGTCATTATAATAGTACCTAGTTAACAGTTATCAGTGTTAAAATTGTTGCTTTAGTTTTCGTGTTGCAATTCAGAGAGATGGTTTATCTAACAGAAATGCATAAGATAACGATTCTGCAGATGATTGGTTACGGAGACAAAACACGAACGCAGGCCGAAGTTGTTCGCCTATTTCAAGAAAAATATCCGGAGTTGCCGCCGATATCTCAAGTCTCAAGGTATCGTAAGTAAAATAGAGAAGCTTTTCGGGAACGTGGACATGTACGGTAGCTAAAGAAAAATCCTCCCAATAAACTTAGTGATGATCAGAAATTGGATGTAATGCTTATGCTTGAAGAAAAATCCACATACGTCGAGTTGTCAAACAGCTTCAGCATTAAATAGATTAGCCATTCCTCAATTCTCCGCGTATGGACAGAAAATCAGATGTACCCATATAAACTGGTACCAACTAATGAGCTCGCGGAAGACAATTTTGATAGACGAATTATCTTTTGTCAACAAATGATGCAAATTATAGATGATAATACTTTACAAATAGAAAATGTTTTATTTTCGGATGAATCTACATTTACACTTCACGGCCATGTTAATCGCCAAAACTGTCTTTACTGGTCGAGAGAAAATCCTCACTGGATGAGGGAACTACACACGCAAAACCCTGAAAAAGTTAATGTTTGGGCAGGAATAATTGGAGAAAATATCATTAGTCTCTTCTTCATTGACGGCAATTTGAATGGAGAAACTTATTTAGTGCTGCTCCAAAATAATGTTGCACCGACGATGGCAAACTTGTATCCAGCTGAAGGAAACCCACAACTTCCAGGTAATGCAATATGGTTCCAGCAGGATGGTGCACCAGCACATTACGAAGTCAATGACCGGCAATATCTACACATAGTCTTTCCAAATCGCTGGATAGGGAGACGTGGTTTTGTAGAATGGCCTGCACGATCGCCTGATGATCACCTGATCTCACGCCGTTAGACTTCTTCCTATGGAGATATGTAAAAAGTATGGTCTACAGAACCAAACCCGACGATTTAGCTGACTTAAGAAGAATAATAACACTTGCAATTAGGTCGATTACCCCGCAGATGTTAACTAACGTTAGAAGACATTTATATTTACGTCTAGGATGCTGCCAAGATGCTGGAAGCATGCATTTTGAACATCTGCTGCATTAATAATGATTCGTTTTTTATTTTAGTGTAACGAATTTCCTACGCTGGAGAAACTTTTTTCTTGTTAATTTCTGCAATAAAATTTAAAACCTTTAAAACATTTTAAAATTTTAACTTTTAAAAGTTAAAAGTTTTGAATAGAGAATGAAAAGACCTTTCAAATGAAGTATCACAAGCCCCTACTTCCAATTTGAAAATTTGGGGGTTGTAGATGTCACCTGAAGGCGGTTGAATTTAGGGATGCCATTTTTACATCGCAAGATGTCATTTTAGAATTAGGAATTGACGTGTCTCAGGATTTTCTAAAAAAATTAATAATAATGGAACTATTGAATTTATTCCATTTGGCTGTTCCACACTGTATGTTTCACCCTGTATAAAGTGCATCGCACAAATATGGTCAATTTATAGGTAATGTCATTAACCTGGGCGGCATTACCGAAACGTTAAACAAATCATATCTGGTATAAACAAATTATAGTTTAGGAAACGCAGTCATCGACTCATAAAATTAATAAACATTTTGCAATTTCAAGTAATAACACCGTCACATTCGCGGCGTGAAGTCCAAACCGAGCGAAACCGCCGACAATCCGTGTAATGTCCGGCACTATTGCATTAAAAACGAGGTTTGACACCATTGACGTACAAGTAGTGTTGGTTGATAAAACCGCGAAGGGAAGTCCTGCCACCAGGCTACGTGCTACGTGCAGTCTGCCACTGGAGGCAGAGATGGTTACGATCGCACCTGACCGGGGCAGTTCAGTAACATACGCAAGAATTTCAGTCCTGCGTCTACCTGCAGTATCTCGCGAAAAGATGCGAATGCGACGACCGGCCGTTTAGTTGGTGGAAAGTTGTCTCGTACGGATATTACTGAAGTTTGTCGTGTTGATCCTGCCAAAATGACGAAACGATACACTTTGGTGAGTAGCCTGTTGATTTTTTGATCACCGAAGTAGCCGGTTTATTTAACGAAAATGTTGATTTGTTGATCTTTCGTGGCACATTGGACGAAAAATTATAACTTTTGCATGAATATCATTATAAACTGGCATTCCTTTCTATATACTTGATGACCGTAGTGACTTTATAATCTTATAGCAATGCGAAAATGCATTGCCCTAATTTTTGAAAATGGTGTTAAGTACGATTATGTTCACTTCCCTGTTCATTTTTCGACTTGCATATTCACATATATTTTTTTAACCAATATGGTGTTACAATACATAAATAAAAATTATCTTTAATCTTACCTATCATGATTTTTCACCACCATCAAAAGTACTTAATTTTTCTCTTCTTATCAGGTTTAATTGAAAATTACTACATTTAAAGTTTTACACAGGTCAATTGGAGATTTTTAAACAAAATATATTAACAGCGTTTAGGCAGACCAAAACAATTTCTGTACTCTTCCTTTATGCGTTTAGAAATTTACTTCAATTGCATTTTGTTCTTGAACAAATTATAATATTTAACAATGATATGTGTTTCTTCTGTATTTTATTCAATTTTGTCGTGTTTATCTCTCTGAAATTATTCGGTACATTTTACACATTTTATTTACTGAAAATGTTGAATTGTTTCTGTTTCGCTGCATAAATATACGAGTATATATGAAGCAAAAAATATATAACTGTATGTTATACATATATCGGCATTCTTCTCTAAATGATTGATCACTGCAGTGCATTCTTAGTTTTATAGCAGACCGTAAATGCAATGGCCAAATTTTCGAAAATATCTTTTTCAGTAGGTACAGGGTGATTCATCGTAAATTTCCCTCTCCCTTCTGATTTGGATATTTATGAACCGATTCGAAAATTCAGAAAACCATTAATAATTAAGTATAACGGATTTTTTTACGTCATAACAAAAAATGTGTGATAAAATGAAACAAATGAAGTATAAAGTTATACTTAACTTCTTTTTTAATGAAATACCCTGTATATCACTGGATAATCAAAATCCTCATGTTTTTCTAATTTCAGGAATATAAGATTTCATATATACATCTTATACAGTTTTGCTGATATTACCAAAATATTCAATATGAAAACGGAACGCAGATTGAAAACATTGGGATACTTAATAATAATAAAAGTAATAGTGTTAAAGACGGGTAAAAATGATGAAACTTGAATTTATTATGGGGCAAAGTGGAAAATAAGGTTTATAAAAATAGTTTGTTAATATAAATGAAATGAGGGCAACAATCATCGCAGGAATCGATAATTTCAATATAAGTAATGTCTTGAAAATCAAAAAATATTTTGAACAACCTCGCGTGTAAAAACGATGTTTTTTCACATAAAACTGTTCGTAGAACATAGAACACGCTTTTGGTAGATTTACCATACCACTAACTATTTATTAGTCTTCTTCAAAAGAATCACTCGAAATCTTTTTAGTAAGAAAAGTTGTTACTTTCCAAATTTTACATATTTATGTTTTTTTTTTTTAGAAAAAAATTAAAATAAGAAAAAAGTTGATAGTGCTAAATAATTCTAGACGATATTTTAGTTTACTATTACTTTACTCTAGCATCAATTTGATACTGAAAAAACTTTTATTTTACTTAATAAATTCATATCCTAAATACTGGACCGTATATCAAATTCGTCGTCGTTAAATCGAGCACCCTATATTTTTACAAATTTGAAAAAAGCACAGAATTATCGGAAGTTTGTACCATAACCTATATAATTATAAACCCAACCGTTTCGTAAATTAATATTTGATGTTTAAAAAAAATTAGTAATACAAATGGTATCTTTTAATCCTCTTTTTTTTTTATATGCACATTGTAGGAGTTGGAGGAGATACTTTCGGTTTTCTTCGGTTTTTAAATTTATTTTTTAAAGTCACTGACAAACTATCCATCCACATAAACACCAAACATAAAAAACTTAATAACCTATTAATTGTCAAGAAAAAAGTGTATCTACATAAAAGTAGTATAAGGCCTATATTGTTTACAAGTGATTGATTATGCTCAATACGAGTACAATCAATTGCTATAGGTTTTCCATACAAGAAACAAATACAGCGACATCAAATTAAATCACATGCTATACCTATGGAGACAGATATGGGCATGAATATTAAAAATATAATAGGAGTATTATCGAGAGTATTATTCATCATCCTTGTTACATACTAATTACATTACACATACTAATTACATTACACTAGGATACTACACTAGTATACATACTAATTACATTACACTAGGATAGGAGAGATCTGTTGTTTGAAAATATATGAACGAATACAATTAAGAGAGACTATAGAAAGTAGACAATTAAAAAATACATATATATTTTCACCTTTTTTTATTGACAGAAATATTTGGTCAATACATTGCCTCCATAATATTATAAATCTATTATATTGTACTTATCTAGCTTATCAATATTTGTTTTAAATATCAAATTTGAGATCATCTCATATCAAATATGAGATTCCCTGCAGACATGGAAATGATATAATAATTCATATCCTTCTAAATAATCGATCAATAAATAAATTGATATTATACTTAACTTCCTGTTCTGTCCAGCATATGGGCTGGTCAGTCGACCTTTAAGAGAAATGTGTTCTGTTGCTGATTTAAAATTGTTGTTGTTAAAATGCGATGACTACCCGGAACACTATAAAATTAAGTTCTTTCGAAAAATCTTTTCTAATTAATAATTACGAAAATTATTACAATAAACTGCAGAAACTATTTTTTTTTTTAATTCGATGCTATGAAATGATGTTTGGAACTTGAAAAGAAACGTGCTCATCCTGTATATGAATACCCACTCTGAAAAGAAAAACTTAAACCAGTTCTATTAACATACAAAAACAAACCGGATCGTTATACCCACTTTTTTTTTACTTTAAGTGAACCATAATGTCATTTGTTACATCATTTAAAGGTTTCGTCGGCCACAACGCATTTAAAGTGATGTCAGAGTTTTGAATAGTTCTCCAAAAATGTGATACCTGACGTGAATAAGTGTTTTTATGAATCATTTTGTAGTCTAAATTATTGTCAGTAATATCTAATACCTTTTATATCTATGAATATCATACATATATAGTATGACATTCATATCACAAAAGTAAGTATATGTTATTACTGTATACATTAAGTGTATACAACGCAGGGTCGGACTCGTAATCCGTCATGTCATTGACGGAAGGACATATGAGAGACCAAAAAATGTTAATAATGTACATACATATCGCTTATGTCATTCAGAAATACCGACTGTCGTCATTGCTTAAGCGTACGTTGTCACAACCAGTAGTCTTTCTGCATGTCTTCTCTCTTCAGTAATATTTTGTTGATGGATATTCGAATCTAAATATCTTTCACACTTTCGGCGTTTACGAAATATATATTGACGATTGCAAGGAATACATAAGATATGTGATCCGTCAATTGTAAAATCCCCGTAATTTTCAATCATCCTTTTCAGTCTATTCACAAATGGTAACAAATGAGCCATTATTGCAAAAATCCACACAAAATCAGATAATATGTAAATACACTCCACGAACTCTAAAAGAAATACGAACACGGTGCAAAATACGCATGTATTCACGCCACATAAAATTATTTTACGTTCCACCGTTCGTCCGCTCGCATCGAGCTAACATACAATACTAAATTTCGACAACGGAACGCTCGCTACGCTATATGGATAAATTACATATAGACTTTCTTCGAACCTGCCACGGGAGAGTCTCAGTGTGTTACCAGGCACGGTCAGTGGCATACGTATGCACGGGCAAGAAACACACGAGTACATAATAAAGGTGTTTAAAAAATACAGTTTATATTTGAATTATGCGCTGTAGCACACTTTCTGGACCCTAATTATTATACTGTATATATTATCTCGAAAACTCGAAAAAAAGTAAAAGATGTTACAAAATCCTCTAAAACATTCCCAGATATCGATGCATGCATAACCAATTTGGAACCGACTGTATGTATGAAATTTTATATTAATTAAAAAGCAGTATAATTTAAATAACAACAGTAAGTCAAAATAAAAGAAATAATGTTTTGAAAAAAGAACAAACCAAATAATGTGATCACGCTCTTTGTAATGGAGTTAATACGTGCTGCAGCATTTACGGTGTTATCGTTAATATTTTCGATGTAGTTGATAGAACGTTTTTTAGAATTTTCCCTAGGAACAAAAATTTCCTAGAAAAGCCTTGATCTTGGCTGTAACTCCGGAGATTTTTTTAAAATAAAAAATAAATATGGTTTTGTGTATGCGCCCGTGACAGATTTATTTGTTTTGTGTCCGAGAAACTTCACTATAGTTTTCTTACGTATTTGGACATGCTGATTCCGAGTCCGGTGTCAGAATGGCTCCATCACCTTCAGAGTTATAGCCAAGATTGAGGGTTTTATAGTGGATGTTTGTTTCTATGGGAAGATCTGAGGGTGATTGATAAATTCTTACACGCGCACACAGATACGGCGCGTCAAAATACGTAAGGATACTATAATGGGATTTCTAGGACATTACGAGTATATTTTTTTGGTGTGTTTGTGTTATCGTTAATCATAATCACACCTACTCACTATATTAGTAACCGCTAACTTCAACGGACGCATATTGTGTATAAATAAACATAAGGCTCCATATCATCACAGCATAAGGAAGGCTTATGCTGTGACATCATAGCACGTAATATCAAAATGGAGAGAGGTGTTAGGTAAGGTGATACGATGTCTTCCAAACTGTTTATGTCTGCCTTAGAATAAGCATTGGCTGGAATAATAATTAATAAATATCACTCTACATTTGTCGTGATATTGTGTTGATATCTGTTGATGATATAGATAGAACTAAAATGATATTGGATGATCTAGCACTTGTATGTGACAAAGATGGACCTTAAGAATAAATTTCTTTAAAACCCAAGTCTATGATAAACTTAGTAGTTATCATCAACTCGTTTGAGCGTGGGTAATGTCTACATGGACTTGGTGAATGAAAATGGGTAGGACCATTCATAAGTTCACAGAAAAACTTAATACTTGGATTGAAGATATCAAATGTGATTTCCTGCTTAAAAAATACAATTTTTTGACTACATTTATGTACATCCTGAAATTAAAATCTCTCTCTGTTCTCAAATTGTTTATTAAAAAAATCGGGGTGCTCTGGTTCTGAATGGGTCACACTGTACACAGTGGTTGTTTTATTGTGACAACTAATTTTATTCATAAACGGCTAAAGGAAATTGTAATTTGCAAAAAGTATTATGTTCCTACCACCTGAAATTACAATTTGGCATGTATAAAAAAGAAAACGCATGCTCTTCTCCAGGCATCGCGACGCTTCGAATTTTTTTCCAGAAACATATCAGTTTTATGGCATTGATAAAGGTCTCTTAAGTTTCAGTTTATTTTACAAAGAGGTACCATTTTTTAACTTTCATTTTCTGAACTCTTGAAAAGTTATGACACAATATTCGCTACCTGAAAGCAACAGTGAGATAAATCCGAAAAAGTCGGTTTGGAGTATAATGTGAAAATCAATATTATTTACGCCCATTTAAAATATGTATAATAACTCTTTCTACCTAAATTGATTAATGTCACATTAAAATAAATTAATTCAATATTTGGTTTCCATATATCTAACACAGAAACGCAATTATCTAAAAACAAAGAGTTTAGCTTTATCCCACTGTTGCTCTCAGGTAGCGATATGTATGATTTACGAGGTGTGTAAATTAAGTAATGAGACTGGCAACGTAGCGCCCAATCTAGTAACACTGCGGAGTCGGGACTTGGATGGAAGGGCAGTAGGTTAATATGAAATGCACTTTCAGTACAAGTTTGAACTTGTTAGAGTCATGTGTTTGTTCTTTGTGACTGTTTTCGTAAACCGTTTTTTTTCTAGTGCGTTTTAAAAATGAGTGACATTAATTTTGAGCAACGGTGGTGTGTATCATCAGGTTTTGCTTCAGATTAGGACACAACGTAACGGATACTTTTGCAAAACTTCAACACGCCTACGGAGATAGTATTTTTCAAGAGCCCAGGATTTTCAGTGGTTTAAGGCATTCTCAGAAGGAAGAAGTCGGAAGAGAGTTGAACGAATTGGGGATAAGAAAAATCTACGCAAAAAAAACAAAAGGACATCGAGAGAGAAATCTTGACTTTCTGGAATCGATTGGAAATGGTGTCCATTTTATGGAACGGGTTATTACTGGTGATGAGACTTGGGTATTTGAGTACGACCCGAAAACTAAGCACTAAAGCATGGAAATCTCTTCAAGCTCTTCAAGACCCAAAAAAGCAAGAATGAGCAAGTCGAAGATCAAATGCATGCTGATTTGCTTTTTTGATAGCCAGGGAATTGTCCACAATGAGTTATTCAAGGACAACTCGATGTTGCATCACGAAAATGCTCCTTGTCACACAGCCATTTCAGTAAACTAGTTTTTAGTCAGTAAAAAAACGTTCCTGTGGCTCCTCAGCCTCCATTTTCGTTCGACTTGAGTCCTTGTGACTATTTTTTCTTTCCCGAGATATAAAAATCACCTCAAGGGACGTCATTTTGGGACCATAGAAAATATTCAAAAGGCTGTAACCGATCGGCTGAAAGGCTATTCCAGTACATGAGTTACAGCACTGCTATGAGGAATGGAAGAACCGTCTCCAGCGCTGTGTGGCTTCCCAAGGAAGTTATTTTGGAGGAGGCAATACTGAATTGTAATTCTGTTCGAATAAAAAAAATCTCTCATTACTTAATTTACACACCTCGTATGTCTTAAGAAAGGAAACAACATTTTTAAGAAAAGTTTTTATAATATTATTATGTGATTTCTTTCAACTTGTTTACAAGAAGCAACATCTATTTTAGACTCGGTTCTTACGCTGGATTTTTATGAATGTATATAATAAATAATGTTTTTTTTTTAATATTAAAACCGATCTAAATACTATCTGCAAAGGACAAAACTGTTTGTACTAAATATAAAATTTTACTAGAGTAATGGACATGTTACCATTGAAAATGAAATACTCAATCCAAGCTGTGTTTTAAAATCGTTTTTAAAGGTAGACGGACGAGTGTCATTAAGATAATTCGTTGAATTCCTTGGTCTCATTAGACTTATAAACAAGGCGTGAATAAAAAGAAAAAAAATTTTTTTCAGCAAATTATTTGTATATTGAAATATTGCAAATTTGCCTTACAACGCAAAAAATATAATATTAGTTTGGTGTAATTTGAAAAAAAATGTATTTATTGTAAATAATATTTTTATTTCGCAAGAATTTGAGATTTCATAAATAAATTAAATAATAAACGTGTTTCGTGAGTTCAGAGGCGTGAAATTTGTTACAAAAAAAATCTCTTCGAATCTCGAGATTATTGTTTAATTGCTAAAAAAGAAATTGTCCGAAATTGTGAACATTGTCACTTTTTTAATAACCCACTTAGGTACATGATTTAATATCTCAAGCCACAAACGCGATTTTATTTAGGTTTGTATTTTATTTGGGAAACTTTCTTTATTTTTTAATTAAGTTATGACCAGAGGCTGTGCAGAGAAAATGTGAATGTTAACGGATGTCTTAAAATTACTTTTATCATTTTTAGATACATTGCGTGTGCAAAAAAGACTGCTGATTTCTTGAGTGATAAGCATTAACAAATAAGAGCTTCTTAATATGTATTATTTTGATTGGTTCTAGGTAATACTGCTTAAACAAAGTGATGAAGAAGTAACATTAAACAAGATGATTGTACTTAGGTTTTCATTGGGAAGGGAGATTTATTAAAAATGGTTTTATTCATCCTAGACTTTAGACATCCTATTTTTTTCCTTCTTTTTGGATTCCTCAGTAACAAAAAATTTCAAAAATTGATCTAATTGTGATATGATTCGTTTGTAAGTTAGAGACAATTAAAAATCAATTCACAAAAAATAACTTTAGACCACAAGTGTTAGGTGTACATTTATGAAATTGGTTGTTATTGGAGAATTAAAAGTGGAAAAGATAAAATATAGAATGTTCTATTAAAAAGAAGGTCATCACGTACAAAAAAAACGGTGGCATAAATTGAAATAAAAATTGTCGTATCCAGGATTTTACCAAAATATTTTTAGTTTGGTAAATATTGAATTTATGCAATCCTTTACGTCACCACTGTATACGAGGTGTGTAAATAAAGTAATGAGGCTGATTTTTTAAATTTTATTTATTTGAGTAGAATTACAATTCAGTACTGTCTCCTTCAAAATAATTTCCTTGGGAAGCTACACAGCGCTGGAGACGGTTCTTCCATTCCGCATAGCAATGCTGGCATATACTGGACTAACCCTCCGCTGGTCGGTTACAGCCGTTTGAATATTTTCTATGGTCCCAAAATGACGTCCCTTGGAGGTGATTTTTTCAATCTCGGGAAAATAAGAAAGTCCCAAGGATTCAAGTAAGGCGAATAAGGAGGCTGAGGAGCCACAGGTATGTTTTTACTGGCTAAAAACTGGTTTATTGAAATGGCTATGTGACAAGAAAGCACATTGTCGTGATGCAGCATCCACTTGTTCTTGATGTTTTGTCTCACACGCATGACCCTTTTTCAAAGTTTTTCAAGAACCTCTATGTGAAAGTGTTGATTTACTGTTAACTCTTTGTAGGTAATTCCCTGGCTATCACAAAAGCAAATCAGCACGCATTTGATCTTCGACCTGCTCATTCTTGCTTTTTTGAGTCTTGGAGAGCTTGAAGTGTGCCATTCCATGCTTTGGTGCTTGGTTTCCGGGTCATACTTAAACACCCAAGTCTCATCACCAGTAATGACACGTTCCATAAAATGGGGATCATTTTCAATCGATTCCAAAAAAGTCCAAAACACCTTTCTCTCCTGATGTCATTTTGTTTCTACGAAAGGTTTTTTGGAACCATTTTTGCGCAGGCGCAGTGGTGTAATTCAAAAACTCTTCCCCGATCATTCTTGTCGTCAAACGACGAAATGAATGCATAAGATCCCATATTCTATCGACATTTTCATCGGTTCTTGAAGATGAAGGCCTTCCGCTGCGTGGTCCACTTTCAATTGACTTCCTTCTGAGAATGCCTTAAACCAGTGGTCGGTAAACTCATTAGACAAAAGAGCATACAAAAACACAACGATTGAGATATCTATTGAGAGCCTAATTTAAACTTAAATTATGTAGGTAGGTACTTTGTTTATTAACTTAATAATACTATTTGAATCTTAATTTGAGTCTTAATTAAACTGTAAGTACACTGAATAAAACTTGATATCATAATAATGCTTAATACTGATCTTGTACTCACAATGTGAACAATGGCCTTGCATCTCCTTCGAAAGTTTGGATAAGTTACGTTTGTATGTTGTTTTTAATTTTAGGTAAGATTCCAGGTTCTCATTAGTAAGACGACTTCTTAAATTTTTCTTGATGAGGTTCACGGTCGAAAAAGATTGTTCGCATGAATATGTAGAAACGAAAAGGGGAAAGAACACCAAACCCATAGGAAAGCCAACATATAGCGTACGCACTTCATTTAGTAAAGTTAATGCGCTATTTTATTACAGGGTTTGTCCGGAAAGTAATGTCAGTGAGCTTTGAAAAATGGTTTTTATTGGTTCTATGTGTACAAATCTTTAGAAACTTTCAAAATACATTCCTCCTGCGTCCACACATCGGTTCCAGCGGGTCTTCCACGCATCAAAAGCCGTACGGTAGTCGTTTTCCGGAATCGCCTTTAAAGCGTCGGTGGTGCAAGCCGTCTGAATGTTTTTTACCGACCCAAAATGCTGCCCTTTCATTGAGGTTTTGAGGCGCGGAAACAGAAAAAAGTCTGGGGGGGGGGCACATCGGGGCTGTAGGGAGGTTGGGGAACAACGGTGATGCCTGCTTTGACGAGGTAATTGGCCACGAGGAAGCAGGTGTGCGAAGGCGCATTGTTGTGGTGAAGCTTCCAGGATTTTGAGATGTCTGGGCGGACGCGATTCACCCTGCGTTTCAGCCGCTTCAGCACCTCGACGTAAAACTTTTCGGTTACGGTTGTCCCATGCGGAACGAACTCATGATGGACCAATCCCCGGCAATCAAAAAAGACAATCAGCAGATCTTTAACCTGGACATCCTGGGGGAGGGGGAGTTCGACGTGTGCCATTCCGCACTTTGCCTCTTCGTCTCTGGATCGTATTCAAAGACCCAACTTTCGTCCCCGGTAATGACGTCATCAAGGAAAGCGTGGTTGTCTTCGCAGGTGTCCAAAAGTTCTTGGCAGGTTTCGACGCGCCTCGCTTTTTGATCGTCCGTTAGCACTTTTGGCACGAGCTTCGCGCACACCTTCCTCATTCCTAAAGACAGATGTTTCGGAAATTAAACGGACACTTAGACGACGGTCAGTGTTCAACAAGTCACGCACACGTTTCACATTGTCGTCGGAACTGGAGGTTGATGGCCGTCCAGCGCGGTTCTCGTCGTTGACATCTTCCCTACCTTCTGCGAAGGCCTTGTGCCACCGGAAAATTTGCCTGTCCGAAAGACAATCGACGCCGAAAGCCTTCTTCAACATTGGAATGGTTTCCGCAGCACTCTTCTCCAGTTTCACACAAAACTTGATCGCCATCCGTTTCTCAAGCGAACGTTGCATTTTTTCTTGCACCGGGTCACTGTAACGACTCTCAAAGAACGAGTGATGCGACCGCTACAACGATCGGTAGCCAACTGACGCTTGTTGGATCTTGTTTCTAGATCCCCCCACCACAATCCCAACACGTAAAGCGCGGGCTGGCGCGTACTGTCTCGGGAAAAAAATTCACTGACATTACTTTCCGGACAAACCCTGTATACTATACACTATATTAACTACCATTAGCGCCCACAAGTGGTCTTTTGCAGCAGAGCCACACTCAAGGGGCCAAAGAGCCACATGTGGCTCGCGAGCCACGGTTTGCCAACCACTGCCTTAAACCATCGAAAAACCTGGGCTCTTGAAAAAACACTCCATAGGCGTGTTGAAGGTTTGGAAAAGTATCCGTCGCGCTGTGTTGAAGTCTGCCGCAAAACCTGATAACACACCGTTGCTCAAAATTAATGTCGCTCATTTTTGAAACGCACTAGAAAAACCGGTTTACGAAAACATTCATAAAGAAAAAACGAATAACTCTAACAAGTTCAAACTTGTGCTGAAGGTGCATTACATATTAACCTACGCCCTTCCAAGTCCCGTTTCTGCAGTGTTGATAGATCGGGCGCTACATTGCCAGTCTCATTACTTAATTTACACACCTCGTATGTATAACATGTAGAAGCTAGTATATTCAACTTAATAATTAATAGGCACTCTCGTAAAGTAGTGGAATGAATTCATAAAATTGTCATGAATTTTTTTCGGAAAAATCAATAATAAAAACAGCAATAACTACTTAAAATATGCGTCGTGTTTCTTGATGAATTCTTAATTTCAAATCAGCCAAGTTGAAGGCTGATAACATTATCAGTACTCATTATCGTAAAGGTGTCATTCCTTATTGCAAAAGGTTTACGCAAAATCCCCAAGTTCATTTCCCTTCCTTGGAAAACACTGATGTATAATATTGATGGATGATTAATCGGGTTTAATATACATGTAGTAATAGATTTTGTGCTGACATGTATACTTAGGTACTCAAATGGGAAATAGGTAAAATTCTCAGGAAATACACAAGCGCACATCGCGTGAGTATCATAAAAAATAGCTTTCATAAAAAATATTTAACTACCAAATATTTACAGTAAATATTTTTTTACATCAATATTTTAAAATAGTTCTCTAACAATGTATGTAGTAGGATAATAACTGTTTGTACATGTCAGGGCCGCATTTAGGCTTGGTTAGTGTCAAACTTAACGGGTGTATTAAAAACAATAGTACAGGATTATTGTTATCCGTTCGACAGATTTTTTATTTTTGGTTTCGGTTTGATCGTCCAATTCTTTTATATTGAGCGTTCAAATAATTTTTTTTGGCCTCAAGTTGACTGTGGAAAAAATACGGTTATGACTTTGCCGTATGTTTTATTTTTCAAGTATGGCTGTTATGTAAGCCAGTCTTGAGCTATAGACAATTTGGTATAATGGTTAAGTTTTTGCCTTAGTATCTGATAGCTTGGGTTTAAATCCCGGCAACTTTATATATATTTTTTATTTTTTGTCTTTAATATGGGTTCATTGAAAGATGAAATGAGTTAAAAACAGTTGTTTCAACTGAGAAAACATAATACAATATATTTTATCACAAACATTGTTGAAAATGTAAACGTCGTTCTGACACTTTTTTTCGAATAGAACCGAAAACATTTTGTAGGAGATAAGAAGTAAGAGTAATTTATTTCTCATTATTTTTCTTTTTTTTGATGTCGATCAAGGTTATCAACAGGAATTTGGAAAATTATGTGTGTTTTTTTTTTTAGTACGACTACGAAAAGAAAAGTGGACTGTATTATAATTTTCGTTGTTTCGCATACAACTGTGCAAATTAACTCCTAACTAGACACTTACTGTATTGTCGGACAGCAAGTGGATGTGCTAATCTCCATTGACTTCGTATCAAGGACTGTTTAGGACTTTTGTAGATTGTCTGTTTTATGTATAACATCGGGGTGCTTCTCAAATGTTCCCGCCTCGATATATGGCACTTAACGCACTTCTTAGAAACCACTGTTTACGTTATCCACTAATGTTTTCGTTATCCTTTAAATTCTTTTAAATGTTACCAGTTACCATTATTTCACCCGCAGTGTGCGCGCTAGCACTTTCTTGCTGGTAGTAAATTATAGCAAATTCATCATTATTCAACTGATTTATGAAAGGTGCAATAATTTCTTCCCTATGTTATTCGGCAGTCAGAGTTTCATTAAAAAAAAATTGGGCCAATTACTATAAAAAAAATCCGCTCCAGAAACTAAACCTATCAAATCCGAAGTATTTTTTTTTCGCTAAAACCGAATTTTTAACTCAAAACTTTCTACCGCGTAGATTCTCCATAAATTCTGTTCTTTGTTGTTGTCAAAATAGTTTTTATGCGAAATGTTTTTTTTTTTAAATATCAATCAGATTTATTTGTTTCGTAAGGATTCCGACTTTCTTATCTATGTTGTTCTTTCTGATCAAGGCCGGAAGTAGCAAGTTCCAGGAAACCTGCAATACAAAAGCGCTTAAACGTTATTCAGGCTCGATTGCTTCTGAAAATATATTTACTGTTGCTGTGAGCTTGATTTGCCAATCTACTTGCTATTCAGTCCAGTAGGCAGGGACTTTTATGTGTTCTTGGAACATATAGGGCTAGTTTTGACGGTTCCCTATGTATTTTTGCGCGTAGAACACAATGCGCGGGGTCCGTAAAGCTGAAACCGTCCGCTACAAATTCCCGTCCGTCACAAATTAACAATTTGTGAAAAAAAAACGTCTATTTTTCACATTTCCGCTTGTATCTCCGTTCCTCGGCATATTTTATATAGCATATTTATGTAAGAAGTTGTAGCCTATTGAATTTCCAAAATTTTAAGCCCGACCCGAAGTCTCCAAGTGCTACTGTTAACTTGCAAATGACTGCTGAAGTTGAAAAAGTTTTTTTCACCATTTTTTTTACTTCGAAAGTAGAGCGACTATGATCATGAAATTTCTTGGAAGGACTGCTATTTGTAGTATGAAGTTACAAAAAAAAATTCAGGTAGATCCGTCAATAACTTTGAATTAATGATCGAATTTTTTTTGCAAGCCTTAATTATCATGACATTTGGGCCAGTTTTTTATAAATCTCATCAAGTTTGCTACGGACTTTTTGATTTTGAAAAAAGGGCCAGTATTATCGTTTTCACCGACTCTTCTTTGACGAGACGTATATATATATTGTTGAAATTGATAAAATTGAAAGTACGCTTCAAGACGCGTATTTAAAAAAAATGGGCCTCAAGATATAGTCACAATTCCGAGAATTTCGAAGCGGCAATGCTAAAACAATATACCGTGTGTGAAAGCCGACATCGGCCAGTTATGAAAAAGGACAAACAGAAGTGAGACGACAAATAAGAAACAATCGCACACGCATCGAAGGTAGTGAGGGAATAAGAACGGCCCTCTCTCCAACTGTATTTGTTGTTAGAACGAGAAGTGTAGCTTTTGTCCAAACTGTATACGTCGCGTCAAAAAATGGTAGTCGCGTAGAAAACGTTACAAAACTGGCCCAAATTAATATTTTTCATAATCTCAAAAAGTCTCGCAAACTTGAAGAGATTTATGATTTTTCTAGCCCAACCCGGTCGACATCGTACAATAAACAAAGAAATGGTGTCTTCATTGTTAATTAAGGCTTGGAAAAAATTCTACCGTTCATTATTCGAAAAGTTATTAACGGATCGACTTGTTTTTTTTTTGTAACTTCATCCTACAAATAGCTGTCCCTCCAAAATTTTATGATCATAGTCGCCCTACTTTCGAAGTAAAAAAAATAGTGAAGAATAAGCATTTTTTTCAACTTCAGGCAACAAAATTCTTTAGTTTTTGGTCTATTTTTCACCCTATTCTCATTTTATAGGCAATGGAAGGGTCTTGTACGAGATTTTGACAATGGCATCGTCTGGTCAGCGATTAATAATTAAATAGGAAATGGCATTTCTGGTTAAGACATGATTTTTGAATCAAAAAAAAAAAAAGAAATACGTATTTCACATAAAAACGTATTTTGAGCAACAAAATTCGGTTTCAGCATAAAAAATACTTCAGATTTGATAGGTTTAGTTCCTGGAGCAGAAAAACATTTTTGTAGACCTTTTTTATTCTCCTTCGGCTAATAGCTCCGTACAGTTGGACGGCCACTACCTTCCTTTAGTTCCACACTCCCTATTTCCCTATATAGTTAAATAACTCGAAGTAACTCGTATATTTACTAACTTGTGTCTTTGTCCGAGAATATGTCCATTGTCCTTTAACATTCCACCCGTTGTTGAACTAGGAAGTTAGTAGGATTACCATAAACTTTTTTTGTTGTTACTTAAATTTTTAAATTTTTATATTACAAAAGTTATGCATTTTTATAGAAATTTACTGCGAACATACTCGTATATTATATGTACGTACATAGAAATTAAAAATCATCATGGGAATTTTAATACATCCTCGTCATTATTCTCATGAAATAAACGTTGTATTCTTGTGTGGCTTAATGAATAATTATAGTTCTGTGTGGCTATGAATAACAATACTTTTACGATTAAGTCTTCGAGTAAAAAGAAACGTGTAACTTCGATTCAGTACTTTTTAGTATTCTATTCAGTACCGTTTGAGAAAAAATATGTATATACATCTCTAAGTACATATGCATTTGTTTTATTAAGTAAATATACATTTAACAATATTTGTTTTCAATATTTACCAGGAACATCATCTACATCTACCATCTATCAAACGCTCTTATTGATGAGAAAAAAAAGATTTTCTATATCCATATATGTAGATTTTTTCTGTCTTTTTTAATCCTTTTAACTAATTTCGTACAATTGAGCAATAATAGGTTTGTGATTTTGTAATTCTTTAATTTTGAGTTACTAATTTCTCGAATTGGTGTGATTTAACCCCACCGCTGTTTTCTCTAGGAACGAAAAACTACTGGTAGAATCGCGGATGGGAAAATGTGACCAAGCAAAATAATTCATTTTAGGACAGGGTTTGTAGAGGGACTTATTCTTGTGGATTGGAGGAGTCTATAACCTCAACCCCAACCACCCCCAAACTCACGGGCACGTCAAATTCGAGAACCATACAATTCAGTATCAGCTGATATCTCATAACCCCCCCCCTACCCCAACCCAAACCACATGCGGGTTCGAGGTGCCAATGAGGAAATATGTAGATCTTACACGACTACGAAATCTCTGAGGATATCCTGGGTTACAAAATAGTTTTTTTTGTATATTATTTGTATTTGTAGATTTAGAACGATAATTGGTACACACTGGTTCTGAAGGTTGCCGTTGAAACAATGACTTCGTTGTTTTTCTGCTAAAATTCCTAAAGCGTTCTCTCAATTTTCGACCCTCTAAAAATATTACAATAGCCCTTGGACCCGAGATTTGAAATGTGTCATCCTGTTCATAAATACTTTTATTTGTGGCCTACATTTTAACACCAGAATCATTCAAATTTGATAAAGACTACAACAAACGTATGCTATATGATATTATCATATATATTACATGGCAATATAAAATTTCATTGATCTATGGTTAACCTCACTGGTAAGCTGGACCTGAAACAAATAGTAAACAATTAAATGATACCAAAAACCTTAACTTTCGGTTGTAACAAAAGTTTAAAACCCTTTCTATGTAACAAATGTATAGGAAACAAAACACAACAAAACAGGTTGAAAACACAATTGGGGGCATTTGGTCTTCCCCTTGGGACCGTCCCTGACTCAGTGAAACAATAATTATAGCGTTTGCAATTGGCTGGAGAAAAATAAATATTTACTGATTTAATTGAGAAAGCTAACATAATGTTAGTATATTCTTTCATAAAATGGTAATGAAGAAAATCGTATAAAATAATCTGGCTGTATAATTTTATTGGTTTTACAGCAACAATGAGTATAAAAAAGGTATAAGCTGGAGAGTAAAAAATTTACAGTGTGATAACGGATTTCAGGCAAGAATCTAAAAATGTATATATATATACTTGTCGATAATTCCTGCTTTTTTCTAATCTAGATTGTAAAGGCAGTGACTAAATATATACACAAGTATGTATGTTTATCTTTATTGCCACGTGCGATAAAGAAACTTCCGTATTAGTTATGCCATAGTTTTCCAAAAACTAGGTTTGTTTGATATTGATCCCGCACTAACACCGATAAAGATAACTAAAAATTCGCGATATCGGGGTTGTAAAAGGTAAATTACCTGTACTTTATACTCGTGTTGATTCCATTTGTTATATACAGGGTGTCCCATGGTCATTGATTCAAAAATAGGTGTGAAAGGCAAGAAATCTTTGGTTAGAAATTTTACCTTTTGAGACCTAGGATTACTTGATAAAAAAAATGCCTAAATATATAGTTTCTCTAATAGTTCTAAAGTCTACAATTTTGACATATTATCATTTTTGAGAAGAAGGTCTTGACAGGGTGCAATTTAATTATTTTTTTTACAACCATTCTTAAAGTAAAATCTTTTCGCACTAGTGCGTAAATAAAGTATTGAGTATAAGTAAAAGTTGAGAAAAAAATAATACACAACTAAATTATATCTGATACTTAAGTCCTTTTAGTTTAGTCAAAGTCATGTACTGATTTGTTTAGATTCAATAAGTTTAATCCTATCATAAAATAAAATTATTACTCCATAAGATGTTTTATTTTACAATTAAACTATTGGAACAAATAACAACAAACAATATCTTCAATTTCTTTTTTTAATAACAATCCGAGATGAAAGACGAGTTCAAAAATAATTTCATTTAACGTATTTACTTCCCAAAAAACGTTTTTTATTTTGCTTAAAATATCAAGGAAGGGATAAAAAACAGGTATTTGAATGAAGTTTGCATTGTTATAAAATGTATAATGGGTCTACAATGCAAATAATAAATGTTCATTTCGAATTTGGATGAGATACCATTCATAAACCTCGTTATTAGTACCTTGGAAGGATATTTTTGTAGGATTAACTTTATAACTAAAGCCGGCAGATCCGGGCGGCGGGCCATAATCGTACGCGTCATACTACTTACTACTTGTATGTGCAAAAACAAAATTCATGAAAACAATAAACTGTAATTTATAAAGAGATGTATTAAACTTACCCTGTTATTTACGTCGTTGAGATGTGTGAAAACTGTGTGGGGCGCCGTGCTGTTAGCCGGCTTTTTCCTTTTGGTTTTGACTACTTAACATATTTTTGCCATGTTATCTTTTTTGTATAAAGTGCAGTATTTCTATAGATACTTTTGTAAAAAACGCGTATTTTAGTAACCTTGTTCTATTTTGTGCTGAAAATCATTTTACTATTTTTTTTCATTCTTCAAATATAGGAATATTATAAGTTTAATGATCATTCAAGTCCCATGTTTTTTTTTGGGAAAAAAGTATTAATATTGGGGATTTTTAATTATTTAGACTCTTCTGATTTTATTTGATTGGCTTCAATAAACTAGAAAATGTCAATTTTTTTTATGTCAGGTTATAATAACTTTTAAAAAATATACAAATGAACTAGAGGTTTTTAAATATTTATATATTGTTAGGAAATGATAATTCAGCTGTAAGGTTTGTGGATTTTTCCCAGCATTTATATAATTCAACGCTGTTAATATTATTCCCATTGAAAATCAGTGACCATGATTTTTTAATTAAATACAATGCACCGACACAAGAAAAAACATAAATATTATTATGTATGCGTCATTTCACGGCAGAATAAACAAAATTAACTCGGAAAAAAATATATAATGGCGCAGTGTCCCTTATATGAATATGCGTAAAACATTTTATTATTGTGCCTTTTTGACGCATTAATTTTTTCTTAAAGTGGTCGTTATTTAAGGAATTGTTTTAGTTTTTCAAAAAACATTAGGAAAACGATGTTTGTAAATATTTAAATGAAAAAAATTTCCAAATACAAGCTATAGAAACTTACTGAAGAAAACCCGAAATAAGATATATTAACCATTAACCATAAACTAGACTGTATATTTAAATGTTACATACCTAAAGGTATATCAAAGGTATATCAAATATCAAATCTCTGTATGACCAATATGAACAATATGACTTTTATAGCCTATATCACTATTATATATCCATAATATGACCTTTATAACATGTATGACATTTATTATGATTTGTATGACCTACACATACATGACCTATAACTTATAATATAAATGGATATGGAAGTAGTGTAATATTTGTAATATTTGAATTTGAATTTGTAAGTAATAATGTTATATTTGAATTCCTCTAGTACAAGAACTTAACGAATTAACTTAATAAGACGATAAGTCATATGACTATCTTTCTTAATCCACACTAAGAGATAACCCCCTACTTCCCCCTCTCCGTGCCTCTCCTAAAAAAAAAAATGAAAATAAATTTGGCTGGGACATATATGTTTTCAAAAAATTCTTAACATTTGCTTTACATTTCATTTCATTCCCTTACCCCCAACCCCCAGTATAGGGGCGATGAAGAGTAGATTTTTTTAGAACTCTGTTCACTGTGTAATTTCTAAAGTTTATGTTAAATATTTCATCTGACCTATTTTAAACAATTACCCCCCCCTTTTAAACCATCTCCCAAATTACGTGGATGTGAAAATAAATTGATGTTTTCCTTTACGATTTAATTTTTTTCTACGTTAGCCAGCTATAGAAAAGCTATAGGTCTAGAAAATAAACTTACTGTCCTTGAGATTGATTATTTTTTTTAGTGGGGTGAAATGATTTGTTTGTGATTTAGCTTATATGATTACAATTACATATCAACAAAAAATTAAAAACTACAGTTGTCGTATTAAGTACATTTTTCGGGGGTTTAAGGCATTCTCAGAAGGAAGAGAGTCAATTGAAGATGAACCACGCAGCGGAAGGAAGGAAGATGATTGATCCAGGAAGAGTTAAATTTGAATCACACCATTGGGGATGAGCAAAATCTGCGCAAAAATGGTTCCAAAAAACCTTTCGCAGGAATAAAAGGACATCAGGAGAGAAAAGTGTCTTGACCTTTTGGAATCGATTGAAATTGATCCCCATTTTATGGAACGTTATTATTGGTGATGAGACTTGGGTGTTTGAGTAGGATCCGGAAACCAAGCGCCAAAGCATTGAACACACTTGAAGCTCTCCAAGACCCAAAAATGCAAGAATGGGCAAGTCGAAGATCAAGTGCATGCTGATTTGCTTTTTTGATAGCCAGGGGATTGTCCACAAAGAGTTTGTGCCTCCAGGCCAAACAGTAAATCAACTCTTTTACATAGAGATTTTTGAAAAACTTCGAAAAAGGGTCATGTGTGTGAGACTAAACATCAAGAACAACTGTATGTTACATCACGACAATGCACTTTGTCACGCAGCCATTTCAGTAAACGAGTTTTTAGCCAGTAAACACATTCCTGGGGCTCCTCAGCTTCCTTATTCGCCTTACTTGAGTCCTTGTGACTTTTTTTCTTTCCCAGATTGAAAAATCACTCAAGGTACGTCATTTTGGGACCATAGAAAACAATCAAACGGCTGTAGCCGACTAGTGAAGGCTATTCCAGTATATGGTTCCAGCACTGCTATGAGGAAATGGAAGAACCGTCTCCAGCTCTGTGTGGCTTCCTAAAGAAGTTATTTTGCAGGAGACAATACTGAATTGTAATTCTATTCGAATAAGAAAATTTAAAAAATCAGTCTCATTACTTAATTTACACACCTCGCAAATTCTGTAAATGTGAAAACACTAAAAAACGGTAGTTGACGTAGGTATTGTAACTGGCTATTCAAAACTTGTAATCTAAATTATGTCTAATAATATATTTGAGTATCTTCCGGGCATAAATTAAATCGTTTTTGGTCTTTGCCTTGACAAGGACGGACCGATATTTTTAATTTGCGTTTTATATTCTTCCTGGAAGTTAACGCATTGATAATGTTTCAAGTTATGAGTTTAATGTGGGTTCTCACTTAACTTTTTATAATACACGGAAGAAATAAAAATGCAGATGCGAAAGAACCAGTTTGTATGATCCACAATGATTTAGATAAAACTGTATTAGATATACATGTAATGTAATAGTAATTGTACATAAATTGTAATTTCAGCAATGATTGTAGTATTACCTTGAATGTAAAGTGAAGACGTAACCATGAAATTAAATCTTTGTATTACGTATATAGGTACGAAGTAATTTAAAAATAAACTATCGACTTTGTTCAGAAAATAGTCAATATTACAGTGTAAATATTTATGAATGTGTTCAGGTATGGTCACGACAAATACCAAGCACTGTACTAGGTGGAGTAAAAAATATATATACACGGTGAGTCAGAAAGAATGGGCCTAAACACTAAACTGGAGATACTAGACACCAAAATATTATGATTGAGCTCAACATGACTTATACCAATGTCGCTAGTTTAAGAGATTCAGAGCGTATTCAAAGTTTGAATTTTATTCTAAAATTTCACAATCATTAAGAAAGTTTTGGTAACATAAATCTGAAAATTGCTAGTTTTATGTTTTTTTTTTTGGTGTGAAAATTACGAATTTTAAGCTTGTTTTGACATTTCTCCAGTGGGCGCTAATTTCACCGTATTATTTATGTAAATTAAAACAAATATGTTGAGTCCTGCGTAAAACAAGTCAAGAATTTATAAGAACGCTCAATTCTACAGAGAAAAGTTACTCTTGTTTGGGTCATCTAAATCTATCGGTTTTTAAGTTATTTGTATTTAAAATGTTCAATGTATTTTGTTGTTTTCAGGCGCTGATATTAAAATACTATATTTTTTCGAAGTAATATATAATAATAACCTAATCATAAACTATTAAGAAATCTTTACAACCGCTTTGGCGAAAAGATCCAGTTTCGCTCAAAAAAAACTCTGTTCCTCCAAGAAATTTTAATTCGTGTTTCGAAAAATCCAGGTCTGACTACTCATCGGTTAAGTGCGGCAACGGGGCTAAGCCAATCGTCTATTTTTGTAGAATTAAAAAAAAGATATGCTCCATCCATATCATTATAATCCGATTTAGCAGTTATTGTCTCAAGGTTTACCAGCTCGCCCTACAATTTTTCTTATTAAGAAAACACAGATTTTCTTAATACGATTTTATTTACCGATGAGGCGACATTGACTGGACGGGGGGTTTTTAATTGGAGGAACAATCATTTGTGGGATTCCGAGAATCCACATGTTGTAAAAGAAATATATTTTCAGCATGAGTTTAAGTTTTAACACCAAATGTTCACTTTGGTGTGGTGTGATTTCTAATTTTGTCATTGGAGCATTCGTATTGCCACCCAATCTAACTGGACCTCGGTACTTAAACTTTCCTCAGCATCATTTAAACGAGCTCCTAGAATACCTAGAAGATGTACTAGTCGCATTATTGGACGTGGAAGTGAATTTGTTTGGCCACCGAGAAGTCCAGATTTAAACGCTCTGGACTCTATATGGACACATTTGAAGGATTTAGTTTATCAAGAAGAAGTTAATTCTCTTCAGGAGTTGCGGCAGAGAATACACGAAGCCGCGAATACATTTAAAAGTAACAGGGAAATTTTGTTTAACATTCAGAGATGTTTAAGAAGGTGTATTTTAAAATGTATTGAGGTAGGAGGTGGATACTTCCAACATTTGATTTGAAGTTTGTCATTATCACTGATGTATTACGAATAATTGTTATTGTTATTTATTGTTGCTTTGATTGCTTCTCCGTACCTTTTCATCATTTAAGAATAAAAAAAACCATAACAAAACACATTGAATCTTTTAAATGAAAATAACATAAATAATAGATTTAGACGACCGAAACAAGAGTACCTTTTCTCTGTAGAATTGAGCGCACTTTTAGATTATTGATTTGTTTTACGCATGACTCAACAGATAAAAACATATGTTTTAATTTACCTAAATAATACCGTGAAACTAGCGCTTTTTAGGAACGAAAGTCGAAATAAGCCTAAAATTCGTAATTCAAACTGTCTCCGTAGGCGTGTTGAAGTTATGCAAAAGTATCCATTGTGCTGTGTCCAAGTCTGAAGCAAAACCTGATAGCACACCGTTGCTCAAAATTAATGTCATTCATTTTTAAAACGCACTATAAAAAAAAACGATTTACGAAAACAGTCACAAAGAACAAACAAATGACGCTAACAAATTCAAAATTGTGCAAATTGTAAAGGTGCAATACATGTTAACATACTGCCCTTCCAAGTCCCGTCACCGCAGTTACACACCTTACTTACACACCTCGTATATCTCTCAGGTATGGTCGTAGTATATTTGTTGCGCACAATTCGCGGGTAAAGCTATACTGGGCATACTTTAGTTTTATAATTAAATATAATAATTTGACCCATTAGCTGAATAAAATGTCCTTGTATCTCGTAAACGCTTAGAATTATTTTTGTTTTAGAATACACTATTGTGAGATAATGAATCACCTAATTTACATGGAAACTAATTTAAGCAAGATGAATACATAAAAAATATGATTCAATATTTAAAATATTTTCGTTATTAGCTAGGCATTACAAATTAATTTTGTTTAAATTTGTTTGAGATGCAGTAAGCTTAAACGCATAAATAAATATTTTAAGCGGTGATAACACCAAGAATCAACACATTAATGAAAATAGCTAAAATATTTGTAAACATGACAAAATAACTGTCTATATCTCTCATGTTTTCCGCATATTTGCAGTTTGCGATTCTTAATTACTTAACCATATGTAGGTATAAGTATCGAAATAATAACAACTAAGGATATGTTGATGATATGCTTATTTCTGTCTGTATAAAAAAAGTAAATGATCTTTACTTATTTTAAACTTAATACTAATAATAATTTATTTTCGAATATAATTATAAATATATTTTCTAATAGTATGATCATGAATATTATTTTAATACCACTACACTGAAAAAATACTGTCATATTCATACGAACCATAAATGCTCCTCATTGGGTTCAGTTTGGTTCCTTTTCTTGTTTTTCATACGTAATATTTTCCACTGTTCCTCAGTTCCTGGCAGTGTGTATCAGAGTTTGTATACTATTCAACCCTGTCCATTGCCTACTGTTCCACAACCATGACATCTTTTTTCTTCCCCTTTCTCTTATTCCTTCTATTCAATATGATTGTTGCCGTAATGTATATTTCATTATTGTAATAATGAAATATATTCTAGATAGAGAATATAATTTTCTGCCTCTAAAAATGATTCCCGTTGTTTATTGCCATTAAGCATAGTTCATTCCACCGTATTTCGTTAACCTGTTCATTCTATTCCCGATCCATCTGCGTTGCCGACTGGAGGGAAATTTCCGAAGAAAGCATTATTAAGAATTATTAATACAAAAAGGAGAAAACTAGATCAAAACGGATCTTAAAAAGAACTAGAGCATTTTTTAAGATATGTACTCGTGATTCTGCTACTATTTTAATATTATCAGCTAAAAACTATTTTGTAAATGGGAGGGTCATTTTCATAAAACAGTGTGACTTCAGTGTGTGACTTCAGTGACTTAAGTGTTTTTTTGTTTGATTTTGTTTAGATGCAACTGGCGAATATAGTGATGTTTTCTGTATCATACGCCATTATCCAATTTCGTATACTCAGACGGACAGGATTAAAAACTATTAATTTCTCAAATTTAAAGCCTGACATCTATATTCATGGCGAGTTCAAGCTAGTTTGTTGTCGAATCAGTGAGAAATGCTTCTATGTGCTAATTACATGAATAACTAGATTTAGTTGTACCTGTTCTAATCTATAATTTGTAATAAACAGTATAACTACTGAGGTGTATTGACGCAATAATTATAGTGCTTTGTATTGTTCTATGCCGATTTGGACTGGCTTACAACCGTACCATTATTTCGTGACCATACAATCAAGGATCATTGTTTGAGTGTTTTCCAGTTTTTAACTATTACTCACGTTTTACCTAATCTTTCATAAGATTTTACGAGGTGTGTAAATTAAGTAATGAGACTGATTTTTTAAATTTTTTTTATTCGAATAGAATTACAATTCAGTATTGTCTCCTTCAAAATAACTTCCTTGGGAAGCCACACAGTACTGGAGACGGTTCTACCATTCGTCATAGCAGTGCTTGAACTCATGTACTGGAATAGCCTTTAGCTAGTCGGTTACAGCCTTTGAATATTTTCTGTGATCCCAAAATGACGTTCCTTGAGGTGATTTTTCAATCTCGGGAAGAGAAAAAAGTCACAAGGACTCAAATCATGTGAATAGAATAATCTGCTGAGGCTGAGGAGCTACAGGAATCTTTTTACTGGCTAAAAACTCATTTACTGAAATGGATGTGTGACAAGGAGCATTGTCGTGATGCAACATCCAGTTGTCTTGAGGTTTGGATTCAATTTAACTCTTCCCAGATCATTCTTGTCGTTAACATCGACGATCTGAACGCACAAGATCCCGTACTCTATCGGCATTTTCATCGGTTCTTGAGGATGAAGGTCTTCCGCTGCGTGGTTCATCTTCAATCAACTCTCTTCCTTTGGCTTATTAAACCACTGAAAAACCTGGGCTCTTGAAAAAAACACTGTTACGTAAGCATGTTGAAGTTTTGCAAAAGTATCCATTACACTGTGTCCAAGTCTGAAGTAAAACCTGATAGCACACCGTTGCTCAAAATTAATGTCTTATTTTTAAAACGCACTAGAAAAAACCGGTTTACGATAACAGTCACAAAGAACAAACAAATGACCTACCGCCCTTTCAGGTTCCGTCTCCGCAGTGTTGCTATATCGGGCGCTACGTTGCCAGTCTTACTTAATTTACACACCTCGTACATATGTAATAGGTTCGTTATATAAAACTTAAAAGATGCTGCTTTCACATGTTGCTACAAAAAGGTCCATTTGTGGTTTCATAGTATTAGGCGTGTATTTTTTTTTCTCTTAGATAAGGTTTGACTGTGGTGTTTAAGTAGGTAAATATGTGTATATTGTAATATTATTTTAGCAGGGAAATAAAATAGGCACGAACTCGATAGCACGAAAATTAAATAGGAAAGAGTTTAGTAAAATAATTTAAATACTTTTTAAATTAAAATGATTTTACACAGAACAATGTTTTGTTGTTCTAGTGAAAGATGAGTTTATATACAGGGTGAGCCAAACTTAACGCGACAAACGAAAGGTAAGGATAGGGCATGTTATTCTAACAAAAATTTAATAAACATGTTCCGGAAATGCTCCAAAACTACGGACGTTTAAAGATGGCCGGCCCAAATTGGTTTTCTTGCTTTTATTTCAAAAACCTTAAAAAATTGTAACGTAACAAAACAAACAAAATTTTACAAAACCTCGAAATTCCACCACATTAAAAAGACACGGAAGACTGATTAATTACCCGTTATTAAAAAAAGAGAAGCAGGCCTTGATAACAAATGAAAGGTTTGTTGACAGCCTTGTTTGACGTGTCGATTGAATTCAATTTTCACTAATTTTAACAGATGAGAAATGCGGAAACATGCCAAATACCTACACTACAAAAATGCGGATATTGGTTTGTTTACGGGTACTGTGATGGTAATGGCGCGCTACTGTGAATGAGTACGCCCGAAGATTTAATGAGAAGAGTGCCCACAAAGCGGTATTTACTAGAACATTTCAACGATTAAGAGAAACGGGACAACTTCTTAAATGAACGGATTTTGCACCCCTTCATAATAATCGAAGAACAGAAAAATCCAGAACACTTCGACAAAACCTAAAACGAGGAGATGTTCTTTCAAAGGCTATTCCCGGAGCAGTGAACCACGAAAAGAGCCCCTTTTGCAGAAAGTTCAGAATTTGCTTCCTGAAGACCTACCTCGAAGAAGAGAATTCAGAGTGGCGGAACAAAAAACAAACGATGCTTCTACACGGAAGAGGACGGACGAGGCAACTTTTACCCAGGGACTTTAACCAACAAAGGCAATGGGCCCAGAAAACCCGCATCGAAAAGAACAACATTTTCAACAGAACAGTTTGGATGGGGTATGCGACGATACACCATGTCCAATTCTTGCCTCCAAGACAAAGTCCGGCCTTTCTCATCCTGGAAAAAAGAAGCAAAAGAGACATCCTCTAATGATAGAGCAAACAGGGGTTAAGACGGTTGCCCACCCAACACCACAAACTTCACACATTTTTAGGAAGAGAGCGACTCCCTCCGCCCCGCTCCCGGCTTAACCAAGGAAGGGGAAAGAAGAGCAAAACTGAGCCCGTCAACACGAAGCTACTCCGACGAGACCAACCCCAAGAAAACACTAGCGGAGAGCGCGCCGCGCAACAGAGAACTTGAGAAGGCATTTGAAATAAAAAAAAAGGGCCTGCCACAAGGAATTAGTATAGATTGTTAGAAAAGCCCCTCTTTCGTTATGCTACCCTTATATATAAGAATAATATGCTGTAGAGCATATAAATCATGCAATTAATAAAAGGGGGAGTCTATTTTTCAAAATGTTACTGGTATCATTGTGGTCATCGAAATGTGAATACACTGAGGCAGAAAAAAACGTTTGATATAACTAAATTAGAGGAGAGTTTGTTGCTAAAACATATGGCTACTGATTGACTTAAAGCAGAAGTTGCATATTGTATATTAAAAAACGGTGGCAACAACAATGACTGCACAGGCCTGTTAGACATTGTACAGGAAAAGTTTCTTTCGAACAATTAATGTCGGAATGTGGTGGTTGAACAAGACAATATGGGACTGATTCCTTTAGTTTATGCTCATCAAATATTAATTCTTTCTTAGTAAAGGGCTAAATATTTTAATGCGTCTGCGTGTTCTGGTTTGAGATTTAGGAACAGTGTTTGTTCTTGTGCTTCAATTGTGGTTTTAAAAGGATTTTGATAAATAGATTCTATAAATCCATCATGCTTATTACACTCAAAAACTTTTCCGATACAACGCCAGTTTTGCAGTCATTATTTTATTTACTTGTCAACATTTTTCTTTAAATACCTATGTATGCCGTATTCGTAATTTTCGTGGAAGTTTAAACGACTTCAATTGGACCGTTGTCTATTTTATGCCTATTAATAAATGTGCTTTATTTTTTTTTTGTTATTTTTATTTATGTTTCTATAAATATCTTGCCTGTGCTATGCCAATTCTGATTTTTTAATAAAATTCAGAGGAAAAGTCCATGACCATCAAAAACCGTTCACATGGTTTATGGCTAATACTAATAATGGCAATAGTAACATATAAAGTGTATCCTATGTCCAAGTTTCCATTGAGCTTGAATGACCTTGAATTTGACCTCCGTGATCAATTTTCGGAGCATTTAATTTTTTTTCAAATCTACCTCTAAAATGATCCTTTAATAGTAGAAATGAACAGAGTGGAACATTCTACGTTCGGTTCGACATATAATAAGGAACTGAAAAAAAGGATTAGCCGCCCTTTCTATTTTTACAGAATTTCTACTTATCCTGAAGTTATAAGAATTTTAATTTAAATAAATTGTATATGAGTGTTGTATACGTATATTAAAAAAAAAATACCAAAATTACAGAAAGGAAATTACATGTGGTATATTGTTTCCTTCCTAAAGATTATGTGACGAGTGATGACGACAACGATGTTTTGATGTAGTAGTTAGCATCGGATACATGATAAATAATCCATTCAAAATACATTGTAATTTTTATTGCAAATCAGTGGTAGTTAGTCACTGTATTTAAATTTCAATTAGTACCTTTAGAATTCCATTAGAATTACTTATTGTAGGTACGTACGAATACACGTCGTATTGTGCAATATACGAAGAATTTAATTTGCGTGTAACTTCATAAAAAAGGCATATTTCTTGGAAGAACAATGCGCTACTCCCGTTGTTAATACAGCTACAGCTGTTAATAACAAAACTAATACTAATAATTATTTTACCTTGTTTAATCTATATTTTATTGAGGAGAAACTCCTCATAGTAATATTGCAGGGCGGGGCCGGGGGGGGGGGGGGGGGGGGGGGGGGGGGGGGGGGGCGGGGGGGGGGGGGGGGGGGGGGGGGGGGGGGGGGGGGGGGGGGGGGGGGGGGGGGGGGGGGGGGCGCGGGGGGGCGGCCGGCGGGGGGGCAGCGGGGGGCCGGAGGGCGCCGCCCGCGCGGCCGGGGGGGGGCGGGGGGGGGGGGGGGGGGGGGGGGGGGGGGGGGGGGGGGGGGGGGGGGGGGGCGGGGGGGGGGGGGGGGGGGGGGGGGGGGGGGGCGCGGGGCGAGGGGCGCGGGGGGGGGGGGGGGGGGGGAGGGGGGGGCCACGCGCCGGGCCCCCCGCGGGGGGGGCGGGGGGGGGGCGCGGCCACGCGCGGGGGGCCCCCGGCGCCGGGGGGGGGGGGGGGGGGGCGGGGGGCGGGGGGGGGGGGGGGGGGGGGGGGGGGGGGGGGGGGGGGGGGGGGGGGGGGGGGGGGGGGGGGGGGGGGGGGGGGGGGGGGGGGGGGGGGGGCGGGGGGGGGGGGGGGGGGGGGGGGGGGCGCGCCCCCCCCCGGGGGGGGGGGGGGGGGGGGGGGGGGGGCGCGGGCCCGGGGGGGGGGGGGGGGGGGGCCCGGGGGGCGGGGGGGGGGCGGGGGGGGGGGGGGGGGGGGGGGGGGGGGGGGGGGGGGGGGGGGGGGGGGGGGGGGGGGGGGGGGGGGGGGGGGGGGGGGGGGGGGGGGGGGGGGGGGGGGGGGGGGGGGGGGGGGGGGGGGGGGGGGGGGGGGGGGGGGGGGGGGGGGGGGGGGGGGGGGGGGGGGGGGGGGGGGGGGGGGGGGGGGGGGGGGGGGGGGGGGGGGGGGGGGGGGGGGCGGGGGGGGGGGGGGGGGGGGGGGGGGGGGGGGGGGGGGGGGGGGGGGGGGGGGGGGGGGGGGGGGGGGGGGGGGGGGGGGGGGGGGGGGGGGGGGGGGGGGGGGGGGGGGGGGGGGGGGGGGGGGGGGGGGGGGGGGGGGGGGGGGGGGGGGGGGGGGGGGGGGGGGGGGGGGGGGGGGGGGGGGGGGGCGGGGGGGGGGGGGGGGGGGGGGGGGGGGGGGGGGGGGGGGGGGGGGGGGGGGGGGGGGGGGGGGGGGGGGGGGGGGGGGGGCGGGGCCGGCGGGGGGGGGGGGGGGGGGGGGGGGGGGGGGGGGGGGGGGGGGGGGGGGGGGGGGGGGGGGGGGGGGGGGGGGGGGGGGGGGGGGGGGGGGGGGGGGGGGGGGGGGGGGGGGGGGGGGGGGGGGGGGGGGGGGGGGGGGGGGGGGGGGGGGGGGGGGGGGGGGGGGGGGGGGGGGGGGGGGGGGGGGGGGGGGGGGGGGGGGCGGGGGGGGGGG